>VXBQ01015999.1:404194-427130 GCA_013400175.1 Phainopepla nitens
TTTTAGAAAAAAAAAGGAGTTGGAAAGATTTTTTGGTTTTTTTTTTTTTTTTTTTTTTTTTTTTTGATTTGCAGTACTCTGTTTGCTTAGTCCAGGCAGAAATGTGAGTACTTATGCAAAGGTTTCCTGTGGTTTCGAAAGTGGAATTCAATATACTGTAATGCACATCTCTATTGGAGCTTCTGTCATAATAAGGTTGATTCACTTATTCAAACCAGCCTTATTCCCAACAGTACCTTCACAAGAAATAGATCCTAATCACTGTCAGTTCCCTTGGGACTTAAAAAGCTGAAGCAATACAAAAGTGTGTATAAGTTTTAGATAATGTAGTCACATTTCTCTAATCATACTTCTAATTTCACTGGCTTGTTACACAAAAGCACTGATTGGGGAACAAGATCGTAAAAGCCTGAGAGATAATACTGAATCTCTCACACACCAGAATGTAATAATTGTAGAGTTGCTTAAAGAGCTGCCATAAAAATATGATGAATCCCCAAAGCTGCATTTGCAGGGTACTTTTAAAGAAGAGCAAATAATGCCCAAGGGTGGGGCATGGAAAGCTTGTACAAACACAATGATTTCTATAATAATTAAAATTTTAATCAAGCCATCGATTCCCTTTCCCATCCTCCAATATACACGACATTTCTCTCCAAACAGGGAAAAGGCCAGTTGTCAGGAAGGAGTGCACAAACATTTTCTCACACATATTTGAAATAAAAAACCACGAGTGTGCTGTAGCTGGAAAAGAGATGCCAATGTCTTTGTAGCTCTTCTGTTTACACGTGTCTTATAAGAATTGGAGTCACTTTGAAGTTTAAAAAAAATCATTGCATTTGGATTTTTGAAAGCTGCCTAAAAGATAGAATAAAATGCCGAATTTGTTAGTTCTGTATTTATTTTTTCACACCAGTAGTGAAGGGCACTCTTACATGCTGTGAAGGGTGTTGGAGACTGCTTTTGTGTCTCATTGTCAGCGTAAGACTGTGAAATATTTACCAGCTCTTGATTTTCCTCACTTTCTAAGGATGTGGTTGTGCAACGAGGCGCACATTAAAGGACGTGATGGATCTAGCATGCCAAGTTATACAAAAATAAGAATGCACAGAACTATGTGGCATCTGGAGTATGTCCCTTGGGCTCCTTCTAGTGAGAAATCCCTGAAGAAGCTGTGAGGTTCAGGAGCACTACAGGGCAATGTACTTTCCCCTCTTTCACCAACCCTCCTCTTCCAGGGAGAATCAGTCATCAGATTAGGATGTTTAATGGCCACTGCAGCACTGTACTGAAAATGTGCAGGCAAGACCCTGGTTCTGGGAGAGTCTGAGGAAGGACCATGTGCATGAGGGCATGAAGTTTGTGTTGGGTGCACAAGTTCATGGAGGTCCATCCTCAGAGCCAGATTCCTGAGTCCGAGCTCTCACAGCAGCAGGACAGGATTAGAGTGTCAGCAGCCTTTTGCTACAGAAAGAAAAATCCTTCTTCCTTTCCATATAGCAAAGCAAAGCCTGAAAATACAACCTGAGCGTGTCTGTCTGGAGCTGCTGATACCATTAATGTAATTATTAAAAGTCTCAGAGCCTTGACAGATTGCTTACAGCAGTTGAAGGTGTTATCACTTAGGACAGACTTGTAGCAGTTCAGCCTGATGGACACAGGTGAGAACTTTGAGGTTAATGCAGAAACTCTAGTAATGCCTTTTTGTGCAGCTGGTACATTTCCAACAACTAAATCTTCTGGGACTTATCAGCCAAAACTCTTTGCTTCAATTAATCAGTGCAACTACCTCAGAAGAGAGACTATAGCTGGGTTAAGTACCACCTAAAACTCATAGTGTAAAGCCAAGCATTTGTAGGAGGTATTTTGAACCAAGCAGCTAGTCTGAATCAGGGAGCTTGAGGAGGTGTCACACTTTTGGTCTGTGTCTTCGGATGTGGGGCTCCTTCCATAGAAGAGAAATGAAAAAAAGAACTGGAGACAGAAACATAAGGTGATGTATTCATATCTTTACATAGTGTCTGTCTACAAGTTAAATATCTCTTTTCTTAAAATTCAGGCCATTATTTCTATGTCTAGTGGATAAAGGAGTTATTTATTTCCATCTTTTTATTTAAAAACAGCTGTTATGCTCAGTTTCACTGGACAAAGGGACACATTTTCACCACCTCTCACTGCTTGGCTGGGTTCTGCAGTTAGCTGCCGCTCTATGAACAGCAAATATTTCCAAGAAGCAAATAGTGAAGTCATGAGAGGTACATGTCATAGTCTGCTATGTCCTATTACAGTGATGACATGACACTGTCAGTGAACTTTTGCCTATGCAAATACTACATGGACTCCCTGGTGTATACAAAACTCGCTATTGTGAAGCAAATAATAAAATAATGTGAGGGGGTTTTGTTTGTGGTTTGGTGAGGATGGTGACTTGGGTTTTTTTTCCAAATATGATTTATCCTTCAAATCGCAGCACTTACAGGCAGACCTACTGGTAAGATTGGAGTCTTTTCCTTGAATGAGTATTTGCTGTTCCAAAATGAGATTGACTACTCAGACTTCTTGCTACAGTCTGGTGAGCTAAAAGACATATGTTTCAAAATCAAACTAGAGATCCACATATAATTATTAGACTGTAGGAGTTGGTTTAAAAAAATAGATGACAAATACCACAATTCTTCTGATAGAATTGCAGGAGGTGACCAACCTTGAAACTCAATTCATGGTGTGTAATTGCATTGGCAAGGCACAAAGTAGTAAGAATGTACATTTTCTTGTACCGTATGGGAATGCCTTGAATTCTTGATTTTCCTTCATCTACACAAGCTGCACGCTGTATGGAATTGTTAGGTGAAGTTCCTTTGAAAAAGCAAAAAGAAACCCTTTCAATGTGCTTTTGTCTCCGCATATAACCTTTACAACCTACTTGCACATCAAAAATGTCATAAAATCAAAATCTTCACAGTTAAAGTGCTGGCCTGTCTCTTTCATAGTGCAATAAAAGAAATAATCAGTAATTTTACTATGAACCTTCATTACACTATGTGTATAGATCTCTCCTAGGTAGCAGTCAGACTAATTGCCATATATTTTTCAGACAATTGGTTTACATCACCTTCTGTATACAATGTAAAGGGAACAAACAGATTGCATCTATACAGATAGTATAAAGGCTATTATTTCTGCAGCTTCAACAAGATTTGAAAAATGTATGGTGCCTCTCATAGATAGATAAGGTGAGCAGGTGAACTCAAACCCAAGGTCTGTTTCTCTAAAGGGGCTACTGCGCAGAATTTTCATCAGCTGTGCTGAAGACATGTCCCTAAGGATCTGTTCACATACATCTAGATTCTCTAGGTGCAGTGAATTTCTAGGGCCGAAGGAGTCTTGCTATTTCATGCCTCCTTCGGCCCTAGCAAAAAGTGATGGATGTACTAAGAACTCCATGTCTCTTTCCTGACATTGCTGCTTCTCGTTTGTGACTATGCATTCATATAGATACTGTTAGAGGTTGCTAAATCCAGGACCCTTACAGGGGCTGGGCAGCTACAGTTCCAAATATCCAGTTCCAACCAGTAGCATGGCTGAGTTTGTATTGCGCGTAGGCGCAAACACTTAAACACATATAACACACATACATAGTTACAGTGGGGATCCTCCAGCAATAAGGCTGACACTATCTGTCCAGTAGCTGTCCGTGGATCCCAGTATTCCCTGTTGCTGACATCTGGACAGGATTTCACAGGTTGCAGCCAGCAGTGCAGACCTGCACATGCACTGTGTCTAATCAGGCTTAGACACACAGATATCCAGCAGCTGCCCTGGATCCTGGATCTTCAGCCACAGGTTCCCACAAAGACATGCATTTACACCCAGACACACACACACACAGACAGAAGTATGCAAAAGTGTCTCAGTCAACATCCCAGACCCCACAGTCTCCTTGTCAGTCAGCCAGGATGCCCTGGTGCCCCCAGCATCCAGTTCTTCCCATTGTCTCTCTCCCAGAGACAAGGTCATACACAACCACGGGCTGGCCCACAAAGTGCATGCTCCCCAGTCACTCTGTGTGCCGATGCACTGTGGATATGAGCCTGGTCTTGTTCCAGTGGCTGCACCCAGCCCCCCATGCACATACCCACTCCCACAAATATGCACACAGAACCTCTCACATAGGAAGAGAGGTAAGAATGGATTTTAGAGAGAATCCAGGACTGGCTGCAGACACCACGCACAAGGCATGGCCAGACAAGTGTATTAACCTGCCAGCTGTTCACAGCCAACCTTGTATTTTTCCACACTTAATTCTTCCCATCCTTTCCTTTTTTTACTTGATTCTTCCCTAAACACCCCATAATGAGTCTTATGACATCTTCTTAAATATCCCTCAATGAGTCTGTTGAATCTTATTGAGTGACTCGCAGTCTGTAGGTGCTCAGGAAGCCCCTCCCAAGGACTCTCAGTGGTAGGTCTCACCCCCCAGTACATGATGGCCTCCAAACATAGCCTGGGGTGGCCAGGGCAGGAGCTTGTGTCCCTGACTGCGTTACTGGATTTCCCCCACATGGTGCTGTGCCTCTGCCCCTTCGTGCCTGGGCAGAAGAGTCTTTAATCACACATCCTAAAAGATATACCATCAGCCATCAGTGACTGCGTCATGAAGGAAATTGTCTCCCGCATCTCCTTTGGGTGCTCTAGGAGAGTCTGAGGAGGAATGTGGACCCACCTACGTCATCTCCTTCAGCATACAAAGAGCAGGTATTCCTGGCCTATGCTGAACCTCTCACTGATTCAGGTTTTCTGCTTTATTGGCCCTGAACCTTAATCAACATTAGGGACAGTGGAAGCCCCTCCTAAAACCTCTACAAGCTGTAAACTGCCTCAAGAAATTGTTAGTGCTGGTCACAAATCCCTAGGAAACATGTAAACATGTCACTTGAAAAGAAATGAAGCTGAGTATTTTCCTCTGACTTTATTCTGTGAACATTTCAGCTACACTTCAGTCCCTCTCCTAGAGATTCTCACCAGATTCTGTGCAATCAGTTACTGAGAAACCCTCTTTCATCCCATGAGCTGAACGAGATCCTTTGTAAATCATTTAATATCTCCCTGCCTGTTGCATCAGATGCAAAATACAAAGAACATTTGGCCTCCTGCCATAACAGTTGCTGGAATGTCTTGTGAGGGGCAGCCTGCCAGAAACCCCATCAAACTGAAGAATCACAAAATGGTTTGAGTTGAATGGTTGGGTCATCTAGTTTTAACATCCCTGTCATGGGCAGGGTCACCTTCCACCAGACTGGGTTGCTCAAAGCTCCATTCAATCTAGCCTTAAACCCTTCCAGGGATGGGGCATCCACATCTTCCCTGGGCAATCTTCCAGTGTCTCACCACCCTTACCTTAGGTAAAAGGTATTTCTTCCTTATATCTAATCTAAACCTACCCTCTTTTGGTTTTAAACTGTTATTCCGTGTGCTATCACTATGTGCCCTTCTAAAAAGTTACAGGAGGGAATATCATTAGGGAAGATGTTCATTAATAGGAAGAATATAGATCAAATCACGATGATGAAAATAGAGGCTGTGTTGATCACTATGTTCAGCGGCAAGGACTGAGCTGTACTCATACTAAAAGTCAGTTTTACCAAGATATAACAAGTAGTTTTATCTGCTGCTTTACGCGCACTTCAAGTTTTCCGACAATCGAGTCTCTGCACGAAAAATTGAATTTGGTCTCTCACCTGGAGGCAGGCTTTTTACTCCGCTTCCATTTGTTTGAAAAGAAACATGTCTGCATAACTATGTGATCATTATTGTGGTCCCAGTGCAGCCAGAGCATGCCTGACAATGATACACATTTTTCACTTCTCCTCTCTCTTGGTATGTTAGGAACCATGAAACCCAACTCCAGATATTCTTGAGGTAATGCTTATGAAATGAGATGCAGTAAATAACAGGAGAGAAACAATAAAAGTCTGATTCTTGGGGCTTTTCTCTATTGTCACTGGCTCTAAACATTCCTAATCCATTTCAGACCAAAACTAAACAACTAAGGAAATGTTAAGGGTAATTATAGTAATCAAATTTATGCTTGTGATATGAAGTAATGCTGAATAATGTTCAGTGCTTTGCCTCCAAGAGTCACTAATATCCACAGCAGATTTGGGCATGGGAGTCAGGGACCATTTCTTAAGTCATAGGATAACGAGACATCCACCACAGTAGATAAAAATCCATTAACAGTCACAATTGAAATAAAATACGCATTTTTTGTTTGGGAAACATTTTGTAAAATTTCAGAATGGTGTTATCAGTATAAACCTGGCAGTTTTCACAGAGAATAAATATCCTAGTTCTCCAACAACAAACAAAAATAAATATCCTAAGACTGTCATTAGGAAATAATTGGCAGAATCACATGAATATTATATATGACTCTATATAAATGTCCTCCAATGCTGCTTTAAGCATTTGGGGATTGGATTTTTTTTTTCTAAATATGATATAAAAATCCCAGGGAACAATAAAGTCTTGAGCAATGTAAATTGGACTGTTTTGATCTGCATTTGAACAGGAGTATACACACGGAATTTAACAAACCTGATTCACTCTCTCAGGACAGAATGCAAATTTAATTCATTAATTGCTTTTCGCTTTATTTACAGGTTAAAACTCCACTGAGACACATCATTTCACATTTTGGAGATCCTGTTTGCATGGCTATCAATCAGTGTTACAAATTAGTTAAGCATATAAAGATTACTCTGACATTGTTTTTCCCAGCTTGCTGAAAATATTCAGCCACAATAAATAAAGCATCCGTGTTCTGCTCTGCACAGTG
This sequence comes from Phainopepla nitens, assembly GCA_013400175.1. Lineage (NCBI taxonomy): Eukaryota > Metazoa > Chordata > Aves > Passeriformes > Bombycillidae > Phainopepla > Phainopepla nitens. Next base: position 411,033 of record VXBQ01015999.1, read on the forward strand.
TGACTCACAGATGTCAGTGGCCTCCAAAAAACCAGGCCACCCAGTTAAAGATAAATTAGTCTTCCATCAAGTGCCACTGAATGTCTGGCACTCTCCAGTAGCTGTGTGCATTTCTGTAGAGAGCTATACCTGAATGAGAATGTTGAGAAGTCATCCTGATTTTCCCTTTAAAAACATTTTTTTTTTCCATAGGAGTGGGCTTATTTGCAGTTGGCATTCAGTTTTGCTTGGACTTCAGCATAAAAGATTCTGCCCCCACCCATATTGAACTATCGTATTGATTTTATGATCCGCAAAAATATGAAAAAAAGATGAATTTTAGCTTTTTTAGGTTTTAGCCAACCGAAGTTCAAAAGTTCATAGGACTACAACAGAGTAGTAGTAATAGAAATGCAGGAGCAATAAAAAGATGGCAATCTCTTAGTGAAAGAATATGTTTGCAGATATATCTTTTTAATGTAATGATACTTGAGAATTAGTTTGCAGGCAACTTGGATCTTTGCATAACTCACACTGACCAGTACCAGGACCAGAAATGTATCAGTGAGAAAAACACTTTGGACAAAAGAAATGAGGTTGATAGGAGTGGGAAAAGATGGGGAAACAGAAACTAAGCTTTCTAATACGTGTGTCAACTGCGCACGGGCTAATCTGTTCAGTTTTATTCTGCAACAGCGCATGTGAATGTGTGATGCACAAATATAGGTGCAAAGAGGAGAATCACTATGTTCCTGCAATCATGCAGTAGGCCACAGGCAGTCAGAGCACATGAAAAAAAGCACACATCAAGTAAGTCTGCATGCAAAAAAAGCTCAGGATAGAGTGCAAGAAGGAAAGCTTCCACAGAAGACACAGGAATCATCAAATGTGTAAAGTCCTTCTTATGTGTAATGATGAGGAATGGATATATCATAGAAACCAATGAAATTATGAAAGGTCTTCAAAGAATAAATGTTAAATTTTCATTCAATGATTTGCAATAGAAGACTGGAAAAGGAAACAGAAGAACTTAAGATGCAAGAGGATTAAAATAATTGAAAAGTAGGTCTTTTACCCACATATAACTGCAATTTGGATTTCATTACCAAAAAAAATGTTATGAAGGCCAAAATATAAATTATTCAAAAAACAGCTAGGCAAATTTATGAAAAATATTTCCATAGGAAATAAAAAGAGCCAAGTTCCAGATGCAGCTTCCAGTTCTTGAAAATTCTAAGCTGTATTGTTTCATTCATGTCCTGTCTTAACTCTAAAAATTTCCTCTTGTGTTCTGAGAGAGATGTAAGATACAGGGTAATATATACCTTATACTAGGACTGCAGCAAGTAGTTTGAATATGTCATCCTAGATCCTGTAAGAAAATGCTTTTACTATCAGTAAGAACACTACTACAGCATTTAAAAAATGATCTCACAATTCAGTGCCATTGTGCCAAAGAAGTGAAGAAGTCTCCGCTTAAACCACAGATTTCCAGGGTTTTTTTTTAGCAACGGGCTGTATATTTTACTTAATCATGTACAAATATGGCAAGTAGAGTTATCCAAAAATTTAATCCCAAATAATTTGTCATTCTAGATTTGTAGTTTCACACTTCCAGGGTGAGAACAGAGCCGCAGGGATGAGAAAGTAGCCGGTATAATTTCAATGTTACAGGCATCTAAAATGGGAGTAAGAAGTCATACAACTGTTGAGGACACCAAAATTAGGTGCTTGAATTTATTTCAGTTTTAATAAATCAAAGTTCTTGCTAGCAGCTCTGAGACAGAATTTTAAAAAGTGTATTATTTCTTTCTCAACATAGACTCCCTCCCTTTCTGAAATAAGAATGAATAAATTACAAGCAGAGGTCTTCTGGGGCAACACTGACTGTTATACTAAAAGCACATTTTACCAGACTTGTCAACAGGTTAAGATCAGCATTTTTTACAGGCATATCACTTCTCTTGCTATAAGGCTGGCATAATAATTTCCTTCACAGTTGGAAAAGTATTTAATATTTATTTCTGTGAGCTAAACTATACCTATTTGAAATGAAACTCTAGGTGTCCTTAATAATATGATCTTTAAATTGCAGTTCCTTTTTGGCTTCGCAGGTAGTCTTAAGTAGGAGATGAATTCTACTGCATTTCAGGAGATGAAAAAAGAGATGCTAATTGCTTATTGTAACAGTTATGTATTAGGAAGTATTACCTCTCCTCATTCCCCAGCTAAGATTAGCATTCTTTTCAGTATCAGACCAGATCACTTACATAAATAACACATTGCTTCATTGCACCGAGGTGGCTGAATACCAGATTACTGAGTCCAGAGGAAATATTCTAAGCTTGCTTTAGGATTGTATATATTTTGGATGTGGAAACAGGACCAGTAGATGGTGCTCAAGAACATATTGCATAAACACATGCCTTGATGGAAAATAGGGAGTAATGGATAATGCCATTCTAAGCAACCTTCCAGAGTAGTAGAAACAAGTAACCTTAGATATGCCAAAATGTAAATGGGTAACAATAAGGAGGATACTGTGTGACAAAGGAGGAGAGATCCTGCATGATCTTTTTTTGATCTTTTTTTGTGGTTCAAGGCTTCAGCTATAAAATTTTCCTAACCTACTTTGACCATGGTATTTGGGTAAGAGCTTTTTGTTCAAACTGCCTTTATACACAACGGAGAAAAATAAGCAATACTAGCAAAATTTGGGTTTGTAGGCTCCATCAATCTGTGTTGTATGTCACATCACATACTTGAGATGCTCTGCACTGGCTTTCCTCTCCAGAAAGACCACATACAGAACTGAATTGTCCTATTCTGGCTAAATCTTGGCTTCTCTAACACCTCTTGCATTTGATAGGCAGCCATCACTACAGGGGTTCTGAAACCTCTACGAGCATAAAAGAGAATATGCAACACAAAGATGCCTAAAGATCCAGGAAGCTCAAAAGACTGTATCATCTTTCTAACTCCAAACTTCATTAATTCCAGTGGTCATTTAGACATATATGAGCTCTGATGTCCATATTCTTTTTGAAAAAAAAAAAAAAAAACGAATAAAAAAACCAGTTGAACAGTAGATGGAAACTTCAAATATTTCCTCACATCTTCAGTTTTGAACAAATTAAATAAACCCCTGATTTGGTATCTGCTTTTTTTTTTTTTTTAAGTTTATATGCTTATATATTCGTATATAAAATATAAGCACACAAACATATGTATCTCTATATACACATATGAAGTTCCTTCACATTATGAATTACACCATTTAAAATAAATAAGAAATTGTAACCCAAACATTTCTAATAAGAAAGTAGAATGCATTTTTTTACTTGATTAGTCTCTTTTGCTTGGCATTGCCACAGAGATTTGACACCTGGAGCAAGATATTGGCTGCACATCCTTCCCTATTGTTATAAAGGGTAGAGAGCAACACTGTGTTGAAAGAAAAATCACATTGGGAATCATTCATAGCTGGCCTCTTGTGGAATAGAAATTAAATTGAAATTCTGTGGCTTTCAGTATATTTGCCTCTTTTTTCAGAGTGCTTTCAATTGAGCCTTGTGGCAGCCTAATGAGATTCACGAAGGAAATCCCTAGAACAATGTTTACAGTGACCTATTTATGGTTTCTTTCTATACCTCTGAATTGAATGTTACAAGGTGTTTTTCCTGCCTTCCATTGACTTGAAACACAAAGGTGATTCTTGCCCCGTAATATTAAGTGTTTCATAAGGAATACTAATACTGTGGAGATTCATTAAATGCACAGGTCTGTGTATTTCTTGTGTATTGTTCTGAATCATTATCTGGTGGTCTTCATAGTAAATATGCAAACAGTATTGTAACCTTGCAACTGCAAATCTCCTTCTTGATAGGTCCACCCTGTCACAGCCTTCCAACAAAGCATTACTGATGGGAATTTAAAGATAGAAATTAATTACAAGCTTCAATTGTTTTACCACAGTGTGCTGCCATGTTTGTCACATCACTTTAAGCTTCAGTGCTTGCTGTCAGTTGTCTCTCAAGAAGTATTAGATTCTAGTAATTTTTAAAATATATAAAAAGGATGTATTTGGAGATGCAGTTATTGGAAATTAGAATTCTCCTGGTAGGTCATGGCCAGGGAACATCTATTCAGTTTTTCAAGTATTTGAATTAAAATTATTTCTTTGAAATGTGACACTATCAACAGACAATGAGACAGAAGAAGGAAAGGGAGAGACAAAGGCCAGCTGGCCAGTTGCAATGTGTGCTGATATCACTATGTTATTTTCTTTTTGAACATTCTGTGAAATTTAGGTCTGTTATTTTCTAAATACATGGCTCTCAGAGACTTTAAATGTCCAAGTCCACAATGATGTGAAGCCATGTGTAAACATATGGCTTGCTTAGCCTCTGCTCACCAAATGAACCTCAGCATTGCCATTTATTCTGACATAATTCATTTTTATGTCACTCTTAGTAAGGATACTTGAATTCTCATCTTAAACTAAAAACTGATTTTTTAAGAAACAGCTTTGAGGGGCTCCAGGTTAATTTCTGACTCATCAATTTTCAGCTCAAAATTCTTCTGTGTTTCTGAAGAGACTGTTCCTCTCCATTGCCCCTTGCTAATTTCTTTTTCCCATTTCGCCTATGTTTCTTATTGCATAGATTCTGCAGACTCAGCCTGGAGTCTAGAACAGAAAGTCTTTCTTCTTCCTCATGGTTAGTTGAATAGGATTCACCAAAACAAAATTTAGATTAGCTTAAAACATTTTTGAGTTTGGTTTGTGAATCACTGATTATTTATGACATTTTAAATGCAGATTTCTTTCATCCTTGTTTGGATGAACTTTCAGTTTCAGGGTCCTTTCATTGTGATTGTTTACTATTTTTGATAGTGAGTTGCAGTGGTTTTGATGCTGCTCCAAAATCTCATTTGTAACATTATTTTGTGGACATAAGCACAATAATAAATTGTTCTATGATGAATTATTATCCTTTGACTTGTTGAGACCTCATCTGAAGCAATACATCCAGCTTTGGTCCCTGCAGTACAAGTGAGATAAAGCAAATATAGCAAAAGGATCCTGAGATGGTTAAAGGGCTTGAGCATATGATATTAGAGGAGACGTGAAGAAAGGGGATAAATGTCCTCTGCCTACAAGGATTAGATAGGAAAAAAAGGCACACCCTGTCCAGAGGTCCTTCGTTCATGCAAGGACAAGAAGAGAAGGGAATTTACCCAAAGGAAATTCTTGCTGCATATAAAGAAAAAGATATTTTCTTACTGAGCCTCTATAAACAGGCTCCTAGAGAGATTTTGAGCCTTCATTGTTGGACATTTAAAAACCTTAACTAGACACAGCACTGAGTAACCTTCTATAACTTCAAAGTTGTCCTTGCTTTCAACAGAGGTAATCTTCAAAATTCCTTTCTGACCTAAATAATGATGTCACTCTTATGACTATTCTTTCCATTTTCTCCTCCTCAGATTTCCTTGTCTTCCTCTCTCATTTTCCTTTCTTTATTTGCTCTATTCTTTTTCCACTTCTTGAATTTTTCTTCTGTGGAGTTACTTCACCTTTTACTTTTCTGTTGCTTTTGTAATCTTTCTGCAACACTCCAATTACCTGTAAAACCTCTATAACCAGGAAAGAAAACCATTGAGAGAAAAACACATAACAAAAATACAGGGAGATTGATTAAAAGGATGTACAGGTCTCTTATTCCCTTCAGTTATTTTTAGGTAACTTCTGCAATAGCCTGTGGGCCTGGTTACTTCTCTTCCAATCTTTCTTCTCTCTACTTAACAGATGCCCTCTTCCTACCTTTGGTACCCTGAACCTCTCTGTCCCATAGTCCCAATACTGTTATACCTTTCTCTCACTCAGCTTTTGTCTTTCTCACCCTTTCCATTCATTGTATTTGCCCTTTCAGATCCTTCTTTTCAGGATTTGCTCTCATTTTAAGTTTTCTGGCTCATCAAGTCTTATTTAATTTTAGATATTCCTTTTTATTTAGTAGTCAGAAATTCCAGTCATGATTTGCTGTTTTTAAACTAAATTTGCTGTGCCAGATTTCCCTTATGAGTCATTGTTTTTATGGCAATTCCGGAAGTTTATGGCAAATCCAAATGTGATCATTTTTTTCACAGCAAAAAAAGAAAGTGACCATATCTCTTGCAGAAAAAGCATTTTTGCAAAATTTCAAGTGCAAGTGCATAGCATGGAAGATAAGTGCTTGAAAAAAGTGAAACTTTTTCAACAAATAACTCTAAAAATTTGTTATCAATTGCAAAGCAACATATTTTCTTACTCTCAGAAATGGTCAGAGTGTATTTTTGGAAATCCAATGAAGTAAAGTTGCCTCAAGGCAGACACCTGGCAGGGGAAATTGGAGCAAGGATAGTTAACCTCTGTAGAATCTACAAATAATTGAAAAATGCATGCAGAATATGAAGAAATTTAATAGAGTAGAGACATTTCTAATTTGGCTTATAATATATTGTTGTACAATTTTATTTTTGTTCAAACATGATGTGTTTTGAGACCCTATTCTTTCTCTCTCTTCCAACCAATTTCATACTGGACTCCTGCCAAAATTAAGTCTTGATCAACATCTAAATACACACCCTTAATTTCCTTTTTCTTGGTATTCTGACAGAATTTCAAACTCTATTTTTTTTGCCTTTTATCTCATATAATAACCACATTTTTCTTTTTTTTATCCAGACTTAATTCCATCACCTTTCCTTTTTCTAATTAATTTGTGTGGTGACCTCAATTTTCGGTTCATGGAATAAAATCATAGCATTATTATGGTTGAAAAAGGCCTCCAAGATGGATGCCACCCTTTGACTGAGCACAATGTCAACTAAATTGTAGCACCAAGTGCCATGTCCAATCACTTCCTGAACACTTCCAGGCATGGTGACTCCACCATCACCCTGGGCAGTCTGTTCTAATGCTTAGCCACCTGTTCAGTGAAAAAATTGTTTCTGATGCCCAATTCAAACCTCTTTCGCTCTAGCTTGTGGCCATGTCATCTTGTCCTCTCACTGGTTGCCTGGGTGAAGAGGCTGATTCCTACCTGGCTGCAATCGCCTTTCAGCTAGTTTTGGAGTGTGATAAGGTCACCCGAGCCTCCTTTTTCCAGGCTAAACACCCCCAGCCCCTCCGCAAAAGGCTCATAACGAGAGTATCTCTCAATGTTTCTGCAGTTATTTTTCTTTTAGATAAAGTCCACTTACTAACTTTTACATTTCTAATGGCTTAAACCAGGCCTTAGTATTCAAGCTCTTATTAGCAACCTGCCACTCTCTCTATTATCTTCTTCAAATTAGTGTCCTGGAAAAATAAAGCAAAAATATGTGTTACTATATTTCTTATGCTCTCTCATCTTTCTCTTCACAGCACTGAGGATTTCTCTTTTCAACACACTGCCAAGTGGTTTAAAGCATTTCCTGGGAATTTGTTGTTCTGGCCTCAGTCTGAATTTTGTCCTCAAATTGAATTAAGCCTCAAATTCAAGATAAGGCATTTACATTTCTGCATTTTGCTAGAGTTACCAAATCCAGGTTCTCTTCTTCTAAATCTACCCAAATATTGTCTGTATCTTACTATTTACAAAGCATCCAAAGGACAAAAGTCAGGAAGGTGCTCCAAATGCAAAAAAAAAAAAAAAAAGAATAATTAGTGAGTGATAATATCAAATTAGTTATGAGTGTGGGTGAAGAAATATCCTTAAAATAGCTTAGTCACAGAACTTTTATTCTAGACTATTATTTTATTCATAGCAAATGAACATAATAAAAAGAAATATATTGTATCATTTAACTAGGATAAACAACTGACTGATAATCCTGAATGAAAAGAATGTTTGTATGCAGATAAAAATGCAGACAAAACATACAGATATACTTTATATGTAAATAGACAGGTACACTAAATGGTCATTTTAAGTCCCTTCCAACTGAAATAGTCCATTCTATTCTATCCTATAATATTCATATATTAAAAAAATTCTTATTTTTATATGTAAATATCACTTATGAAAATATATAAAAGAGTAGAAACTGTTTTAATCACTGTGAAAATCATAAAGCAGAAGTATGAAACAAAGAGTGGCAATCTGCAATAACCTTATCTTAGCAAGTATTCAAGAAAACATTCCAAAATAAGAAAATCACAGAAACATGTAACTTTTGTGCTTTTTTCAAGGCACAGGCATTACATGGGCCTTGAGTGATGACCATTGCCCTGAAATACAGTGACCCTCCACTGAGAAGTGATAATTGCACACATTGTAGAGACTTTCTTTCTCTGTGTAATTTCATATCTACAGTAATAGAACTGATAAGTCAATCTATGATGGCATGTTAAAGATCTCAGACGCATATGAAAGTAGATTTCTGGAAGTGGTAAGGCCCAGAGGAGGATAGGGTAAATAATGCCAGTAATCCCAAAGACACTCAAGAAATATTTCCAATTTTCAAAAGGTGTAGTTTGATCAAAAGCTGATCAGCTGGAATATGACAAGTGAAACACAGAGAAATTATTCAGTCTTCAGTGTTTGTAAAATCCTATAAAAAATATGCAGAGTAAAATTTGAGCAAGGTTTCATATTTTTTTCCTCCAGCCCTTCATACAAGATATCTGCAAAATGACAACTGATTTGCAGGACCTTTTCCCTCTGATATTAAAAACCAACCAACCAAACAAACAAAAAACTCTTAAAAAGACTGGATCATGAGTTACAACCAGAAAAGAATTAAGGCCAGATGACACCTTTTGAATAAAAGAATGGAAGCATAAATACATGTCAAGTACAGCTAAATCTCTGAAAACCTTAACAAGATACCAGTGTATCTAATGAACACTCAGTCTGCTCAATATACAGCAATAGAGGAAAAATAAGTAAGAAAAAATAAGAGAGTTTCTGATTCCCACAGCAGTTGAGAATATTAACTTAACAATGTCTCTTGGGGGCAGTTGTCTGCATGATATATCTTTTGCAGGTCAAAGAAAAAACATGATTATTGGAGAGAGCCCTGGAAACAGGCATCAACTGTTCCATCCTACAGTGGGGACTACAATAGGTTTTTCATGTGTTTATTCAAAGCAATTGTAAATTCTAATATTACTGTTTCCATATAGGAATTTTTCAAGCTCTGTAATTTCCAACTATTAATCTTTCATATTCTAAAAAATCTGGTAAATTCCAGAGTCACCAAAAATTCTTAATATCGCTATATTTGTTATAACCTCTGTTCCAGTTGATGCAGAACCCCTCAAAGCAATGAAGTCTGTTGTGCCTTCTGAAAGAATAACAGAAATACAAACCATCCAGACAAAATACCCTGACTCTGACTTGAAATCATAAAACAATGCAAGCAGTTGGTTTGAAAGGAAGAAAGAAGTTATGATTACTGATTTACATTGTGATCTGCAATTCTAGTAGCTTTTTTGGTGTTTTATTTTTCTTTATGCATTTGCTAAACTCCCTAATTCATACAGTCAGAGATAGCAAGGCTTGCTTTCTTCAGTTGTATAATTATCCCCACTCACATAGTGAAGGACATGCCCCTCTGAAGGGATGGGACTAGAAAGGGTATCAGAGACTAATGCTGCTGGATCTCAGAAGTCAATTCAGACACAAGTAAATTGCCTGTTCTATGCTAGACCGAAACCCACACTAAACTGCAGGATGAGTAGATATTGTCTATATTTCATACATTTTTTAAAGACTTTTTTATATCTATAGGTTTATGTTTTATATGTTGATTTTTATTTTGTACGCTTCCAAGGTCTAAACACTTCTCATCCATTTCAATTGGTCAGTCTTTTTTGTTTTATTTTAAGTGGTAACTGATTAAGTAATAAACACCTAAAAGGACTAATGGAAATATCATATGTAGTAGTCATATCTGAGTCAACAATGTGTGGTTAACCAGATGCATAACAGTTTCTGCTAGACTGTAGATTTTCTACAAGAAAACAATGAGTATTAGCTGAGATCATCTATGCAAATTTGGTCCATTACACATTCTTTCTTATAGATCAGTGTACTCCTTTTATACATAATCCCCTAAGTAAATATCCTCTCAGTCGCCACTTACCTGTTGTCTAGACAAGAGAAGAATCTACTTCATTTGTGAGTCAGCTGTGTTTTTCCACTTATTCTGCAGGTTGAGGTATTTTTTATATTGTCTCTGTAAGATACTGGACTAGTTTAATTTCATGCAACACTATATGCAAAATAGCTCCAGACTGTTACAGTATTACAATTCTATAGTTCCTTTCAGAATTTTGTTCCCTTATAATTTCATGAGATATTTTATTAGCATAGGTTTAATTAGGTGAATGATTTAGATGCCTTACAATGACAATCTAATGTATAAAAGCTATAATAAAATATATAAAATTGCAATATTCTGAGCATGTTGCATAGCAAAACCAGTTGTATTAGTAAAGAAATAGGTACTGGTATGTTTTTCTGGAAAGAAGGACTGTATATTGCAAAAAGCAAAGTAGTCCCTATTGGAGTATTAGGAAGTCTGGAATTTTATGTTTGGTTCTTATGACTAAAGCATTTATGGTATCATAAGAGCTGTTTAATGAATGTACTGCCTAGTAATACTCCACAGGGCATACTATATTTTCTTCCTATTACTGCTTTTGTCTCTGCACATAATTCTACAAGCTCACTGTTACGAAAGCAGAACAGTTCCTGATCATGAATGTTTATTAAGAATGGTTGGTCATGGACAATATCTGTGGCTTGAATGATTCAAACTTATACATGTATTTTACAGGTAATTACACACAAATGAGAATTAGTGACTGCTGGAGTTTTCTGTGTTTTTAAAATATTCTTCATAATATGTTGGTGTGTATTGAAACAGCATTATACCTACTCCTATAGTGTTCCCGGAGGTGATCTGATGCATAGGCTCATGTCCTAGATTTTCCACAAGTCATTAATTTATTAATTTATGATGATTGGTTCTTGTCAATCTCACAGATTTTTTTTTTTAATGCTATAGTTGCTAAATCCAGTATTGCAAAACAGTTAAGAATCTTTTATACTTTCTTTCTTGATTAAGGTTTTATGCCTAGGACTTTAATTTCTTTTTTGTTCTGATATATTGCTAGGCAATTTAATGCTTTAAAGCAAGCCTAGTTCTGTACTGATTTGCTGTATATGTGTTACCATCTAGAACGAGAATTCATAGGTACATGATATTCAATGAGGGATTTTTTTATCAGTGTAAAGTTTTAATTTTTTTTTTAAATTTTATTTTTAGGCAAGCACTAATCTGGTCTAATAAACTAACATAGGAGCGGGAGTATCCTAGATGTCCTTAAGCAGATATTCCCATTTGCCTCTCATCAGAGATAAATCAAGTTCATGAGATTGATTTAAAATTTGGAGACAGAGAAAGCACAAGAAGAAGAAATGATCAAGGCATTTGCTTTGAAAATGCGTGTGGGATCCAAACTCTAACACTAAAGTAGCTGCATTTGTGTGGGACTAATTCACATTTTTTAAAAGTCTATTCTGATGTGATGCGAAAAAAAATTGTTGAATGGCTCATCTTAGTTACAATATCTGGAAAAAGAGTTATATTTGCTCATCCAGGATCATATTATAAACTACAGAGAAAGGTTCTAACTTTGGAATCTAGGGAACTTGATAAGATTCAAAAGAGAACTCTGACAACATGCAGTGAAAGGAGTGTCATTTATACTGAATAAATCTGCCTTGCCCCCCTCTTCCTGTGGAAATGTTTCCCAGATCTTTCTCCTAGAAATTGAATGATGCAGAAAATTGCAGAGCTCTTTTTATAGAGATTTTGTTGTTAAAAATAAATTCACCGCTGATCATAAGGCACTTAAAATTTCCTTTGTGGTGTATAGGTGTGGTGGGTTGATGCTGGCTGGATGACAGGTGCCCACTAAAGCCACTCTATCACTCCCGTTTTCAGCTGGACCAGGGAGAAAAGATATATCAAAAAGTTTGTGGGTCGAGACAAGGACAGGGAGAGATCCCTCACTAGTTACCATCATAGGCAAAACAGACTCAGGCATATTATTTTAATTTACTACCAAGAAAATCAGACGAGGATAATGAGAAATTACACTAAATCTTAAAACACATTTCACCACCCTTCTCTTCTTCCCAGGCTTAACTTGACTCCTGAATTCTCTACCTCCTCCCCACGAGTAGGGCAGGAGAATGGGAAATGGAGATTACAGTCAGTTCATCGCACATCTGTCTTTGTCTCTCCGTCCTCCTTAGAGGGAGGACTCCTCACACTCTTCCCCTGCTCTGGCTGCAGTCATTGTTTTCCAGGGACTTTTTTTCCCCTTCTTAAATACATTATCCCAGAAGTGTTAGCACTGTTGCTGACAGGCTTGGCCTTGGCCAGTGATGGGTCTGTCTTGGAGCTGGATGACAATCGAGGTCCTACCTCTTTTTTCTGCTACTTGACCCATTGGCTGATGGGCACTAGAGATGATATACAAGGCTCATACAAGTGTATTGTATGAGTCACCTAAAATGACTTCAAACAGTAGTCATCCTCCTCTAAAAATTTAAAAATTCTTGAGTGAATTCCCACAATTAAATCATAGGTAAACTTTTGTGTATTTCTTCTGCTAGATAAACTGTTAGTTAATTTGTTACGTGATTTTCATTTTGCTTTTTCCACTGCACATTTTGCTTTTTCCTTTTTTGCTTTTGTGAAAGTGTTGCTCGGGACCCAAACATAGTGCTTCCTTTCCCCTACCCTTAACAGAAAACTTTTTTCCTGATTCTCCTATGAAACTGTCTGCTTTCTTTCATATCTTATGTTTATTTAAGTTATTCTCATATAACTTTCTTAATTCAGTTTTACTCTAAGTTGTTTATTTACTGGCCATGAAAGCTTTTCTACAATTATTTTCATGATGTTTCGATACATGTAAAGCTGCAGAAGATTAGACATGTAGAAAACAAGAAAGAGTTGTGTCTTAGCAAACCAGAAATTCAGAAAATCATCATATTTGGAAGGTGGAATGTGGAAGTTTGTATTGCAATCTCCTGCTCACGGCTATGGGGACACTCAATTCAGACACCAGGACTTGGGAGTCTCCAGCCTTCACAGAAGGAGATTTTGCAGGCTGTACAGGAAACCTATTGCAATACTTGATTACTCTCCCAATGAAAATTATTTTTCTCTTTTTTTTCCTTTTATATATATATATATGCTATTTGAGCATGCTCCGTTGTTTTTTTTTTTTTATGATCATTGTCTTTTGTTCACCTCTGTGGATCTCTGAATAACCTGGCTCTCTCTTGTCTGTTGCTTCCCGTAGATATGGGAAAGCTGCTTCTAAATGCCACTGAAGCCAGCTTTTCTTGAGGCTGAACCTTCACAGCTGCCTCAGCTGACCCTCACAGGGCTTGTACTCCATCCCCACCTTGTTCAAGGCTCTAGAATTTAAAGGGAAGCCTTTCCATAATTTGTAGTCAGAAGAGATTTTTGTTTCAAAACAAGGTCCCAGTGGCTCTAGAGCAAGCTAATGGAACTTGCTGCCTCTTAAATAAAGGTGTTGTGCTGGGGATCACTTCTCCTCCACTGATATCTGACCTTGGGGTGCATGACATGGCGATGCTGCTCACTGGAGATGCTTGCTGTGGACAACGTTGGGAGCTGGGAACTAGAAGTCTCTTCTGCCTCTTCTGGGGCAAGGCATTCTGCAGATAATTCTAGAATGGGGTTATTAGAGGAATACAGCTTTAAAGCTTACCAGTAAAATGTCAGATGTGACAATGGAAGATTACTTTTTTCACATGTTAAAAAAAATATTATGTGATGTGTTTAATAACTATGTCTCTTGTGGAAAAGTGTTAGATAACAGTTGTTATATCTAGAACATGGAGAGAGCTTTTCTAAATCTTCTTGTTTATTTAGATTTTTTTCTCTTGTTTCCTGAGGCACTAGAAACTATATAGTTTTTCATGATTATTTACAGCATGATCTCTTTATTTTAAAATCAACGTGCACAGAATAAATTCATAAATAGCTTGGAAATAGGACTCCCATCCTTTTTTAATTGTCCTTTTCCTGTCTGCATTTTCTCTAGACTTTTTCATCATTCTGTCCCCTACAATTTATGTTAAACATAATTTCTTATTTTTCACACTACGTTATAGACAATACTGCTGGCTCCTGAATGTAAAACTTCTACCAGCAGTAATGTGGAAAATTCTTCTTTTCTTGTGTAAGAGAAGTGAATATGAAGTGTCAACAGAGTCTCAGCTGAGGTCATATCTGTGTCAGGCCACAGGGCATGCAATGTAATTGGGAAAACAGCAGCAGCAGTGTTTCTGTTCCTTTGTAGATAGAAAGAACATTTCTTTTTTTTCTCCTCAGTAATAGCAAGTGTTCATTTAGCAGTTTTGCTGTGACAGAGTAAATAATACCTTCCTGCTCCAAAATTTGATCATTTAAAAAATATATTTTGGAATAGGTGATTACAGATATGTTCTTTAAAATTTACTGATTGAAAGACAAACAGAAAGCCTCTCTCATTGCCAAGGAAGAGCCAGAATTTCCAGGTGTTATGCAGCTGCTTGTCAACACAGCACAGCTGAGTTTATTTAGCTGCTAAAATAGTAAGTTGTGTAATGAGAGATGTGTGGTACTCTGGCCAAGGTTGGAAGAAAATCACTGAGAAGCTCTTGACATACAGGTAATTTGTGATCCGTTTGTTGATTTTTTTGTTTTAATTTTGTCCTCCTCTTTTTTGATGGCTCTTTCAAGAGCACATAATTCATATAAAACACACACATGCATACACATCTGTATTTACATGTAAATATTTGACTGTATACATCTAATTTAAAGGATTTAAAAACCTATGTTGAGAAGCACTGTAAGAGTACCTCTAGAATGTTACTCTGGATATCATTCAATTAGAGAGACAGTACAGTGTTTCGGTTTATAAAAGCATAAATACTAGAAAAAGTTACTGGGTGAACAATTTGCCAACAATGCAAAGACTGAAATATATCCTATTAAACAGTTTCTTCATAGACCTGTATAAGTTATAGCCTCTTTGAGTACAGATTGATGAGAGTAAATGTCTAAATTTGCTGTATAAACTGTCAGTTGTCCACTCCATTTTCCTGAGTCAGTGTTTCAAAGACTGTCAAACTATTTTCTTCCATGGTCCTCTTGTGACTCTTTGGTGCCTGAGGTAGTGAATTATACCTGTTTGTCCTTCTCTATAATAATAATAATATAACTTACTGGAAGATTGCATCTCCCTAGCCACAATTCCACCTTTTCTCTCTCCCTTAGACAAATTATACCCACCTCAGAGGAGACTGTATTTAAGTGAAATACTCTCAAAAGTTTTTGGATTATAGTAACCTCAAAGGAAATAGAGAATATTTGCCAAGTTTTACAGATTTCTCCCTGCATTTCTCATTGCTATATTTCAGTGAGTGCTTTCCATGTTTTCAGGAGTTCACTGCCATAAAGATGCTTATTGGTGGGTATTAGGCACAGTGCTATTGCTTCCTGCTCTCTGTTGATCTCTCATCCTGGGAGGCTGATGAACAACACTGGCAGGTGTAGGAGCACAGAATAAAAGTGGAGTTTATGAAGGTCATGTTGCCTTAGCAAAGGGAAGCTCTTTTGTATGTAATGACACCCAAGGAGCATGTGTATGAGCTAGGATAAATTACAGCAGACCTGATAAATGAGGACACAGAGGTAAAGCAACCATATCCCATATTGGGAGGATCCTCATGCCTAATGTTCTCTCCAGAAGGCTGCAGCAAGACTGCCACACTATCAGTCAATTGTTCTTTCACTGTAAGGCACAGAATTTGGGTGTTCCAGCTTCAGCAACCTGTGTACCAGAGCATCATTGATTTGAACAAATGAGTTAAAAGCCATCTCCAGCATGGAGTAATTTTACAGCAGAAAAAACCCACACAAAAACTAAACAAAACAAAACAAATAAAAACCTAAAACAAATAAAAGTCCAAAACAAAAGCCAAAGCAAACAAACAAACATAACCCTCCCAAAACCCAAACAACAAATAACCACCTAACAAACACAACACC
>VXBQ01015999.1:427143-524389 GCA_013400175.1 Phainopepla nitens
ACCCCCCCCCAAAAAAAAAAAGGAAACAAACAAACAAAAAGCCCCACTAAACACCAGCATAAATTTGGAGCAAAAGTTTTGAATGCTTTAATTCTGGAAGGTTTTTTTTTGCTCTAAGTCTGGTCTCAGGTTTATATCCTGATATATTGTGTGCATAAATCCAACTAATAAGCTGGGTTCAATGTGTTCAGAGATAGACTGAGAAAGACCTTAGTATTTAAGTTAAAACATACATTAAAAAATTGGAGAAAAATTTTAAAACTCTTTTAGAAGTTTTAAGAACTATTTATTTTTAAATCAGTAGGGCAACAGGGTAACATCTTACTGGTCAATGTGGGACACCCTATAAAACTCAGATTTACAATAGCCAAGTTTGCATCTGGTGTTTAAGCTTCCATATAGTTGTTGATCAAGGATCACATCTCTTCAGATGCCTGACAGGTAAGACCTTTGCCAACAGAAGTCAGCAGTTTAGACCTGGCCATAATTACCTGATGGTGTCCCTATTAAGCAGAATTACCATCCCTATTAAACAGCAGTTATTGCTATTAGGTATCATTAGTCTTAAATTGCTTTCTTGGGACACATCTCAATTAAGCAAATTTCCATGTTAAGTGCATCCTGATTAACTGAAATGGACTATGCTGCTTTGTTTCTTCATGTACCCACTCCAGTAGCCTTCATCCCTCATTTACAGTTCTCTCAAGGTCTGGCCTTTCTAAGACTTATTAAAAAAGTACACCCAACTGAAGCAAGGACTGCAAAAGACCCTAATTTTTTGGTATCTTGCTACATTTCATTGATTGTATTTGAAATCCAAGTTCCACTCTTGCAAGGCTATTTTTCTTTTTCTTGGAATAGTGTATTCATTTTAGTTAGTACGTAATTCCTCTCTTATAGGATATTTTCCAGCTTCTGTAAAAGGTTGTGAATTATGCACACAAAAGAGTGATGTGATTTTACTATCTAACATATTTTTAGAGAAAGGTATAAAAATAATTCTATTGCTAAAATGATGCCATCTTTTTTCCCCTGGAATGCTTATACTTCAGAGGGCAGAGGCAGTGGTTTTAAAAACAACACAGCAATGGATCTCACCCCTTTTATTTGTAAGAAAAGAGCAGTTTTATTACAAGCAGGTTAGAGGTGGAAATAAAGCAAAATGTATTTAACGTGGTTGTTAATTCAGAGTTCAGATTATAATAGTTAGGATAGTCCTGAGTGATGCTGAGGTGAGGAACCCAAACCAACTCTTAAATCACATCAAGCCTTTCAGTCAAATCCAAACCATGAATATTAATGTGTTTTCAAGACAAATTTAAACCATAACAAAATTCCTTATTTTAAGAAGTTATTATGTGTTTTTAAAGTTGAAATTGTTTTCTTATACAGAAACTTTTTAGAAATACAAATTACACTGAAATAATACAAATAAAAAAAATTAAAGCGCATTATTGAAAACAGACCCACTTTCCTTCTACTTATAAGAATAGCTTTCCAAAGTAGTTGAAACTCTTTTTGAACACTAAATAAAATTTTGATTATAATTTCTGGTAATTCATCTTGCCACTGAATACAATTCAAAGGTACCATACCATATACAATTTCTCCGATGTAGTCATGTAGGAAAAAAAAAAAAGTCAATTCAATTCTTTCAGTGATTCTTTGGGATTCTGGATGTCAACGCAGAAATGCTAAGTAATTTTATCTTCTTGCCTTCTGAAGTTTTGCAGTGGTGAGTGCACACAAAAGAACAGATTTATTTCTGAGGATATTTGGAAGTGCTATCTGTTAAGCAGCCCCTTCATCCTTGCTGAGAGGATGACAAGGCAGTAAATCAATATCTTCCATGAGAAGACTTTTCAGAAGAGTGGTTTTCATATTTTTGTTACTGTACTCTATTTTATCTGGGTATTTTTATAAATCTTCCCAGACATGCCTAATGCAGTCTAATATGATTTCAAAATGTTTTTCACCCTAAAAGTCAAGAGGCACCACTACAGTAATCTCTTTTCCTTCTCAGTAAAACAGATGTTAGGATGTCCATAAAAATAAATTCCTTTATTAAGAGAAATGGAATTCAAAGTAAAACAGACACTTCTGGTCTTAAAATTTCAAGTGACGGAGAACTCAGTACAAAACTAGGTAAAATGTGAAGATGGTGTCATGCTTCTGGAAGAGGGAAAAGACGTGAATGTGTTTTTGCTCGGAATTTATTTCCCTTCCATTTCATGTCCCCATGTTTTCTTTACTAAAGTGAAGAAGAGTTATTGACTATATTTAAGTACTGTACAAATACTCCCTGATTTCTGCCATATAAAGTAATCTGTTTGATCTCCTTTAGTCTTAAAAGTCACAAGGAACTGAAGAGTTAAGCTTTTCTTTTCAGCCGTTTCCTCAGCTACCCATCACTTATCTCTCTAGATCTGGCCAGGACCTTATATGAAAATCCTGCATTGCCTGTGATCACTGAACTTTCACCTCATGTGCCCCTCTCACCCACTGCTGCTGTACTTAAGGCAAAACAATCAACCAAGCCATAACTAACCTCCTACTGGTGGTGTGACACTATTTTCAGCATGAGTTAACTAAGAAATAGCCTACTTTGTCTCTAGATGTGGTCAACCAAAGTATGTTATTTGCTTGCTCTCAGTTTGTGTATCTATTAAAATGTGCTACGTCTTGCAAACTTGGGCAGTATTGACTTTTTTTTTGTTCCTGAGATTACTGAAGAAAATCAGATGGTGCATAGCAAATGAATATACTGGACTATAGTAGAGCTTTCTCTAATAAATCATGTAATGATAAATGACTTGAAATTGTCTTGAAGGGACCATGTAGATAGGATCCACTTGTGCCATGTTGAAGATATGCATCTATACTTTATTTATCAAAATGGTATGTGGTAATTTACATTTAATGGCTACCTGTGTGAGAAAAAAGTGTAATCAAGAAATGACATGAGCTTAGGTGTTTTTTTTCCAAAACATATTAATTACATTTCAATTTTTAATTTTTATTAATAATTTTCAGATTAACCATTCTGCTAATTCTGGCAGCTGGAAGACAGATTAATATTTACATAGGTTTCTTCTTTCATTTTTAGTTAGGAAATTATGTTGTGTCCTATTTTGAAAGTTCATGGACGCTTTGATGGTGGCAACCTGAAATGCCTGATACACATCACAGAATCACAGAGTGAGTAAGGCTGGAAGGGACCACTTTGGGTCATCTGGTCCAATCTCCCTGCTCAAGCAGGGTCACCATAGAGCATATGGCTTAGGATTGTGTCCAGAAAGTTCTTGAAGATCTTCCGTAAGAGAAGATCCACAACATCTCTGAGCAACCTGTTTCAGTGCTCAGTCATTGCACAGTGAAGTTCTTCCTCAAAATCAGATGCAGCTTCCCGTGCATTGGTTTCTGCCCATTGCCTCTTGTCCTGTTGTTTGGTGCCACCGAGCAGAGCCTGGATCCCACTTCTCGACACCCTCCCTTTAGATATCCTAGGACTAAAATTCCCTTTGGGAGGTAACTTCTTTCCAGACACAATTTTATGCTTTGAGCTGGCAGTTTCATACATAATTTATCCATTAAGATGTGGATCTGTAAACATTAATTCTTGTGTTTTCCTAAGTTAGTCATAGTGTAGAAAATCATACCTTTTTTTGACAGAGTTTTGTTCTCCTTAAATACAACTTAACAATTCCCAGTAATGTCAGTTATACTGAATACTGCAGGGTTATTCTGTATTTTGAGAAATAAGAGAATGGATTTTTTTCCTTGCATCTGTGACGTATTGAAATGAGACTTAGCGGATTTTACGTCTAATTTGTACCTCTCAGATTTTATTCATTTTCTTACTACTCTTTTTATTGTGTTGGTTTTTTAAAGCCTTCAATTACGACAATAACATTTGAATTGTGAAGTCAATCCCATGGAAGGAAGATATGCTCTGCATAAAAATGTCATGTGTAAATCAGACTGTTTTGATTGCCTGTCTTCTACTGCCATAGAAGAGAATCTCAGAAGAATTCCCAGGCATTTACTTCTTTGCAACATATTTGAGTATTTTGAATTTGTATCAAACTTGTAAGCCTTGCCATTGTGTGTATATACATCTCTCTGTGGGTTTTTGACAAAATTCCTTGTCACAAATTCTGCTCTGGTTCAGTGGGGTCATGTTGTGCTACAGGTTATGATACAGTCATCAGTTAAAACAAGTTATTTGAGGTACATCAAACGCTGTTACTTATCACAATGCACCTCAATTTTATTTTTTAAAAGCTAAACTTAGGACTTGGCATTTAATTACATTGTACAAACACCAGAATTTTTACTTTCAATTTCCTGGACAACTAGACTTACACTAATACCCAATGCTTTTTTGGCTCAGACTTCTATTAAGTCTGCAGTTACAGGACTTAATTGGAAAAATGCTATAATCAGAAAAAACATACCAAAAAAATAAAGAGGAAAAATGGAACACAGTTAAATGACCTTTAGTGGCAGCTGGCAATCTTGTTTCTGTACTCCAGAAAAGGTATAGGAGCTGAGCAATGGTGAAACATCAAACTTCGAGGCAAAGGAAGAAAGATTCATCCTAGCTTACACCTTTAGTCCTTCTACTTTTGTGCACAGTATACACATTTACTTGAGTAAAAGCTTTTCTGCTTGAATAAAAGAGAAGAATGGATGTACCATGTAAAGAGTTGTGGAAGTTATTGTAAAAGGTACAAAAAACCCCCATATTTCACTTTTTCCCCACACAAATGAAAATCCAGAGATTTCCTATAAATAGCAACATAATTCAATTGATTGTTAGGACAGTACACGGATACCACTGAAAATTTTTGTATGAATTACACCATTACTCTTAGAGAAAACATTCAAAATGCTGGATAGCATTTGAATTAAATTTTGAGCGCAAAGAAATATATATGATCAAGAATGGAGGCTAGATAAAAACAGAAACTTGTATTTCCACACTGAATGTTGGAAGCTTTTGTGTGCCATTTTAGTAATGTATAAACCTCAAATGCTTTTTATAAAATATATTAGACATTTACAGAAGTTAGCTTCTTAATGAAGAAAATACCAGAAAGCTTCTTTGATCTGTGGAAAAGTGGGTTAGACAGACAATGGCTTTTTGCTCTGCCCTCAAATATCCATGTCCTGTGATAAGCATCGTGTAGATTGCCATGTCTGATATGTTTTTGGATTCTGGTGCCAGGGTCAGCATAACTGCCTGGGGGATGTCTGTGCACTGTGCAGGGACATATGCCTGATGTTCACATGTATTACCTTCTTTTACGAACACCAGGAAAAAACTGCTTTCTCTTTCTTCGCATTTCAGTCAGATATAGGTGGGCAATGCTGTGGTATACCCAAGAAAAATGGAAAGAAAGTGGCAAGTTTGGGAAGCAAAGGTGCTGATGAAATTTGAGCGTATCCTTGCATGTGTTGGGCTACAAATGTCGTTTTAAAGTTGAATTTGTTGCTGTGTCCCCAGAAAGAGAGAAAAATTATACCTTTCCTTATTTTTAGGATGATACCTGGACTTGTAGATGATTTTGCCCCNTATTTTTTTAAAAAATATACAAAATATTTTAGTCATGACAATGTGGAGGGGAATAAAAAAGTTGCTGTATGCTTCATTTTTTGTGGAACAAGTTAATACTATATCTTGCAGGTTTTGTTTAGAAAAATATAGAAGACATATTTTTGCTTAATATTATTATCCTTAATGGGTCTTGTACTTGTGGCCACTGTAGTACTCAAGTTCATGCAGACTAAATTCTACTTAAAACTTCGCATCTAAAAGTTTACTATTTGGCTGACTAAAAGATATCTCCATGGTCATTGGCTGTATCTTTTGGGAGTTAAAAAATAACTTTTGTTGAAGAAAAGCCTGACCAGCTCTTAAGAACAGCTCACTGCAGGAGCCTCTCCAGATCATCTGTGTGGATGCGGAGCATCAAAGATAAGTGATTTCCCCAGAGGGTAAAATTAACTGCATACATACTGGGATGTAAGTAAAATTTAAGCAATCTGAATCTGGTGTTATTTTTGCAGTTAATAGACATGGCAATCAATGTTGTTCATACAGTTCTGGACAAAAACCCAGAGATCCTTGCAAAAATGTCACTTAGCAATGTGCTATTTTTTGTCTAATCTTACATGTTTTTGATTAGATGGAAATATATCTCAATACTGGAAAATACAAAAGAATATAAATGAGTGTTGCCAAACAGACTGGCATTTCACAAAAGTATCATTCACATTTTGTATGTGCTATGGCATCTCTCCATAGATTTCGTAACTTCGGTTAGCTGCCAACAAATGGGACTTAACTCTGGACCCAGCTCCTTTTTACACTTGCAGCAGTGGCAGAGAGATCATACAAGAGACTTTTACATATTTTCTGTTCCTGATTTCCTGACAAAAGAAGTAGTGGTGGAAAAATTATCAGTATTCGGAAGAAATGAATTTGCAGGAGGAAAAGCAATTCATTTTTTGACTGTTGTTGTGCTGTATTTTACTCAAGTACTTGCAGTATTTTTGCAGTACACCAGACACAAATGCAATTTTTCCTGTCCATAAAGGAAGAAATTTGAGGCTTACCTGTAATTTTAGGAATTTCACTTTCTTTAAGTTTCTGCTTTGATACTGAAGAACTACATTACTCTTGTCAGTATGCTGAGCGCTGTAAGAACATTAGTAATGTTTGATCAAAATTTTATTGAATGTGATAATTTATAGAAAGGATTTACTATATTTATATGTTATTAGATAGGTAGTTATACCATCTCTTTCGGTATAAACTTTCTTCAGTGTGTAGGCATATTTTTATTTATTTATATATTTATTTATTTATTATATTTTTACCTATTGGTTGGTCAAATGAGGGAAATCACAGATTGAATATTAAATTTTCTACTTTTCTCTCACAATTTGTCCTCTCAAAAAAAAATCTTAAAACTAGAGAGATGTTATGGAAAAATTGGGAGTTCTGAATTTGAAACTGTTAGTCTGCTGCCCTACAGTAAAATGACCATGATCATATGTCTGGTATATACTTAAGATATATTTTGCTCTCCTTACTTATTTCACATATTTAACTTGCTTTGCAGCTGATCTCATATAAGTTAATGGAGCTTGTTGTAGAATTAGACACTCCTTAACGGAATGTGATCCAAATTTCATGGTTATTGAGGTGAATGAAAAATTCATTAGTCATAGAATAGAAACTAAAATACTGGCACAGATTAGATCACTTGGTAAGACAGAAAGCTGATTGGAAAACAAAAAGAAAAAAAACTTAACACCCCAACAACAACAACAACAACAACAAAGCAAAGCAAAAACTGGAAAATGTTGGTAAAATAATTTCCTGCTGAAATAGCCTAGAAGGCAGAACTTGTATGTAAGAAAAATCCTCCAAATTTTGTGTGTCGTAAAAAATATATGTCATTGCTTGGGCAGATACCTCAACAACAGTGTAGATCACACAGTCAAAATATTAGCTCACTGTGGGACAATAGTTCAACAAGTCAGCAAAAACTGTGAAACATTAATAGTGTGCATGAAAACTACTGAGAAGCACAATCTTATAAATCTCTGATGCATTATTATTTGTAGTTGTGTGTTCAGTACTCTTCACTTAAACTTAGACTACTAGAAATATTTAATCATTGTCCAAAATGCCTTTTAAGAATCTGAGATAATATCTTCATAGAGATAGTACAGTAGTAGAAGTCATTGTTTGGGGATAACTTAAAAAAGCAGAAGCTATAATAGAGAATTTGTCATAATCTCTCCCCTGATGAGTTTAAACCAAGGGAGGTGAAAGGCAAAGGCTGTTGCTAATTGTTGGATATATAGCTAAAAACAACGGGATGGGACTGCTGGCAGGCACTTCTTGAGCTTTTATTTCAGCATCAGTCTCATTACAAGGTGTGAGACACAAAAGATGGTGAGAGCTCATGTCATAACAACAGCAGCCAAAATTCTCTAGGTTGCAAGGCTTTTTAAAAAACTTTCTACACAGTAGGATAATGTTAAAGCTTGCAAGCATTTGCTTAGCCAATAATTAGAGCTACATGTATTTTTTACTTCTAACAATGCTTGCTTGTTTTAGCTAAAGAACAATGGATACAGCTTCACTATTAAACTTACATTTTTCTATTACCTTGCTTACCATATTTTCTAAGGCCTATCTCTACACAGCTCAAAAACACATTATCATTGTTTTCTGTCCTTGCATATTTGTTTTCTTGCATTCTTCTATTCTGAGATCTGCTTTCACACAGCTTCTGACAGAGTTTTCTACCTTCTCTATTTCCCACACTCTTTAGCTATGTGAACGCACTCACTGTAACACTGAGGTAACTTACAGTGGGTTCATACCCACTGACTTGAGAATCTTGATTCAGAGGCTGTTTGAGCAACCTGGTCTAGTGGAAAGTGTCCCTGAAACTAGGTAATCTTCAAGGTCCCTTCCAGCCACAACCACTCTGTGTTTGTATGATTCTATTAATTGCAGACAGAGCCACTGCAAACACTCCAGGATGCCTGAGACCAGCAGAGGTCACATAGGTCTGCTGTGAGAACCAGGAACCCCTGGAGTGGCAGCTGGAAGCTAAGCAAGGCATCTTACAGTATCCAAATTGACAATAAATGTTCATGGGCCCATACTATATGTAACTTAGTAGAGTATTTTCTCCATAGAAAATGATCCCTTCTGGTTCAAAAGTCAAGTAGAATCTCCTCTGTAAGAAGACATTTAAGTGAAACACATACCCCAACATATGGTTTCATATGGTTTACAGTTAAAATGTGACTGTATTTTACTAAGGATATAGAGTTTTTCTTCTAATGCAACTAATCACTTAGACTTTTAAATTTAGTCTACAACTTGAAAAAGAAATTACCTGTTTTATGTGTTAATCAGGAGAAAAATAAACAAGACATGAAGAACACTTTGAGATTTTTGGCATGAGTGAATCATTATGTTAATCTAGGCTTGACCTTTATTTCAAAACTCAAGGAAATACTTTGAGATCCCAACTTTCTAGGTGATTGTGAAATGTGCATAAATATTAGCCCAGTCATCTGGAGTCTGACATTTACTTGTTGACAAATAAAAAATAGTTTTAAAAAAGCAATCTAGGATGTCCATTTTCTTCCTGCTTATTTAATTTTTCATTCCAGACACATGGAGACATATTTATGAGAAATTAAAAAGCAGGAAGGAGTAGGGTTTGCAAAAAAAATCATTCCAGCTAAATATTTCTCAGGTATGAAGTACATATTTTTATGACTTAACATATGTAGTTTGGGGGGTTTTTTTCCCCACATAAAGTTATGTTGCAAGTTAGAAACATTAAAAAATCAAGGGTCCATAGTTATTCCAAAAGCGGAATTTTAATATCTCACTAATTGTATCATGGAACTTGTCACACTTAGAAAGTGATTCTCAAATCTTTTCATTTAAAATGTAATCCAAAAGTGCTGAAGAACAGACAGCTCTCCCCTGAGCACTCTTTTCTAGTTACGTTTCTGAAGGTATAATGTTGCTTAAAAGCCAGCAAAATAACCTCTGGTTTCAGATGACAGAAGAGGAAACTCCTGTCCCTACTTTGTTACCTTACTATTATTCAAACTTCAAATCAGTATTTTTATTGACATGTAATTATTTTTGAGATAAACATGCACTTCCTAAGCCTTTTGGGGTGAATTCATGGTTTCCCTTCAGTTTAAAATATTTTTGGAGGAAAAATGAATATTCATGTTCTGTTATTGAGTACCATAGTCTATATTGTAACAAAATGAGGAAAATGTTTGGTACTGGATTTTTTCTTTATTAGATGAGACAGTACAATATTGATAGGACAAGCAATGTGTTTCATGTTTTAGATACTGTGTGAGTAGGCTCTCTGGGAAATCTCTACTTATTTACAGTTGAAATGATAATATTAAATTCACTAGGACACTTCAATATATTAAATGGAGTGAGAACATTGAAATGGCAGCCTCCAAACAATGTAGATTTTTTTTAAATTTAATCTCTCAGGTCTATAAAACAATTAGAAAAACAGTGATGTGGGTCTTGCTTTATACTAATGGGAACAGGTACACTACCATCACTGAGATATTTTGCTTTTACAGGGGCTGTAGTTCTGGGTTATTTATTCACTTGTATCACAAGTCTGAGATAGCTACATCTAAGGCAAAAAACCTCAACCCCCTAAATTCTCTAATAGGTGATAAGGGAAATGGGACATAAGTTAATATGCACTAAAGGCAGGGTTTTCTATGTTTAAGGTTGCTTAAGAAGACTTAGTATTTAAGATCAAGCTGCTAATAATTTTGCAAGAATTTAATTTCCTGGGTCAGGTATTCCCTGATAAATTTTTATTTAAATTCAAGAAAACATCCAGACAAAACAAACAAACAACCTCATTGTTGCAGTTTGGAGGACAGGAAGAGGAAAGAGCAAATATATGGAGAATAAGCAATGGATAGAAACTGTAATTGGACAGGGTAACAATGTCAGGGAACAATTAGAGTATGAAAGCAACAGATACAGATCTTAAGATCAGCATCAGGATGGTGTTATGCGGAAATTGAATGACTACGCTAAAAAAAGAATAAGACAACAGTATCATTCGACTCTGAGTAATGTGTAACACACTGATTTTTTAATGAAGAAAACATCCTTTCGTATTTGTACCTACTACAGAAAGTGAACTCCAGTGCAGGTAAGGAGCTGTGTTGAACTAAATCTGAGACATGATTCTCGGTGGCTCTCCACCCGGTGAATTAGCTCAAGAAATGATGATGGTTTTGACTGTGGAAACCCCACCAGGGTTCCCCGGATGGGGAAAACCGCTGAAAATTTCTGTGCAGGCAATGAGACGAACTGGAATTCGGTCTTCAGGTTTGCTATTTTTTTTCTCTTATCTACAGTTCAGTGTGCCATCTACATACCAGATTTAGCACACAAGGAGAAAGGCACCAGAAAAGTCACAAGACACACAGTTTCAAGGTCTTTTAAAGATATCTTATCCAATTAACTCTTAGAATGTACTTATTTATACTTTTCTACCAATAACTAAATTTTTGTCTGTCACATAACACCTGCACTGCAACTCTTTTCTAACCAATCACTCTGTGCTAACAACACTGCAGAAAATGGAGTAAGAAGGATGTAAGACAATGCCCTAAATCCTCCATCTTGTCTTCTATCTACCTCCACACAAAAAACCCCAAACTTAAAATTTTTCACCCTGTGACTAACTATACTTCTATCTATTTCACACATTCGTAGATTCCAATTCATTCCAAAGTCTTGGAAGCTTTCTCCATGGTTGAAGGTTAAAAACAATGCTTTCCTGGGGGTCAGGACTCCTCAGGACAGAAAGAGAAATATTTCCTGTGCCCTGGGTTCCCACAGTAGATGGTTACTGGCAGCAGAGCAATGGTGAATCTTGGCAACCTCGATTTCCAGAGGCAAAGAAGCTCTGCTGAATTTGCTTTCTTTCTACATATGCATGGAATTTCTTTAACTTAACAAGGTGCAATTAGTCACAGTTGCTCTCAATTCCACTCAGAATGGAGCTTTGTGGTATGTGTTAATCCACCACAATCAAGTAATTAGCATAAAGTGCACCATCCCCTTCAGGTTTGCAGATGCAAGATGTGTGCTGCAGCCACCACCACTAAGCCATCAGTAAGTGTGATTTTGGGACATGGGGCAGACTTTAAGTCGCACAAACTGATGGTAGGGAGACAAGAGAGGAGGAAGAGCTGATGTCCTGTTTTGAGAACTAGGAGGAGGTGGAGTGGGAATGTCACAAACAGAAGAGGGATGTGGTGTTGAAGGCCTGATTTGTATGGTGATAACAATATTGAAAAAGGGTTTTTAACAAATTTTAAGGGTAAAAAAGGGAAAAGTAAGGGTTTCCATAAAATAAAAATAGATTGTTGTATCATCAAAGCTTGTTTGAAGTCACATACTGATGTATAAACATATAGGTCTTTAGATGGTATCTAAGCTACAACATGATTGAAGGAAAGTTTGAGGAGTTCTTAGAAACAAGAGACTTCTTCAGAAGAGGAAAATCTTCAGCTAATAGTTCCTAAGCACTTTACTTCCAGAAAGTGGGAAGTTATGTCAGCTCTAAAATTCAGTCTCTACTCAGCTCTTATGCTCTTTCACTGTGTGTTTTCTTGCTCCTTGTGGGAGGAAATGTGTTAAGGTATATGCCATTGCAGTTTTTCTCAAGCTTTACAGCATTTTTGGATCTTCTTCAACAGCATTTGTTGATGTCAAACTTCCTGTGTCAATTTTAAAGTCTTTTTCTCTCCACGCTTTGATATCTGAGACTTCACAGCTGGGTAGGGTTAGGTAGGTCCTCTTTAAGTCAAGGATATTCCTTTTCTTACCTTAAGGGCAAATCCTGATGTCTTGTTGCAGAACAGTCCTTACTGATCCTCTACATGCAGAAGTGATAAATGAAGTGCCCTCTATCCATTTTGCACAAGGTTGGCTTAGATGTTTTCAGAAATGCCTTCTTCTAAATTAAAAAATAAAAAAGACATCTGCTTTTCTGTTTTGCATAATAATAATAATTATGCAATTATGGTTCATTAACATGCACATGGTGTTTTGTTCTGTTTTTGGTCTGACATATATAGACCTCACTACTATTTGAAAGATCATTTAAAAATAAACCGTCATTGAACAAAGATCTAGAAATTTGTGACAAGCTCTATTCAGAGCCGAATACTCAAAATTTGTCTTGGCTGGGGTTTTGCTGCTGTTTAATAGACTATTAGCTCCAATTTGCTACTGCTTTATTTGTGTCATGCTTTATTTGTGTCAATGCACTCTGATCTGAGCATTTTTGTGAACCATTTTGCTCTGAATATAACTAGGAAAATATTCCAAAAATGCTATGCAGCATTCTGCTTTCAGGATGCAGGTTGAACTTATGTGTGCCTAGCAAGACTTGCATGTCATTAATTACAAGATCTTCTTTACCTCTGACTG
This sequence comes from Phainopepla nitens, assembly GCA_013400175.1. Lineage (NCBI taxonomy): Eukaryota > Metazoa > Chordata > Aves > Passeriformes > Bombycillidae > Phainopepla > Phainopepla nitens. The sequence goes on from VXBQ01015999.1 coordinate 440,198, forward strand.
AAAGCTTTCAGGTAAATCACTTTAAGTGAGAAAAATAAAATTCTCTAGCACTTATGCAAGACAATGTTGATTCTGAGTGTTTTCATCAGAAATTTTAAAATTATTCAGAACTGTGCTAAAAATTTTTTCTGATCCTGATAAATTTTTTACAGCTTTTGTATGTTTAAACGTTTGATCTTTGATACACTATATGTAACAGTTTTTCAGTTTTATCAAAATAAGCTTTTAAAAATTGTTTTCATCCATTCTTTATCAGTCTTCCCCAACCAAAGCTGACACCCTCCCCACTACCCTTCCCCTTTTGCCCCTCCCTCCCACTTTTTGTCTGCTTTTTCCAGTGCTTATACCTTATTTTTTACCTGATTTTTAAATTATGCCTGAAACATAGGTGAATCAGAGCAGGGTTTAATCAGATTACTGCAAAATCTGGACTGCAAAAAGTAGTCTGACTTTTTCTCAGGAAGAACAAAACTTAAATTTCAGGCACCAGCTTTCTAGAAATGTTCTTTAACTCTGAAACTCTTCTGAGAAAGTGGACACAAAAGACCCAAGTTAACTAACTCCTTCATCTACCTGAGATCTTAATACCTGCAGATGTTCCTTTACAGTCTCAAAGGAGTAAGACATAACTCACCATCTCCTAGAGGTCCACTAAATCCAAAATTGAAGTACCTACCTTAGCTGGACTGGATTATGCATTTAAGCTTTAGGTGAAATACAAGTGTAGTAGTGAATCTGTCATTTTGAGCTTTTCTTATCGTTTACTTCCTTTATAGTCTCTTACATCTCATAAAATAGTAGGCAAAATTATTTGTAGAAATTTGGCATCTAAATAAGATACTGCCTCTAAATACAGGTCTGAAATTTGCTGGCAGACACAGCTATTTTAGTTAAGTGACAGTGTCTGAATCATAGACATAGAATTCAACATTCAGATAATTATTTAGGTTGGAAAGGAGCTGAGAAAGCAACTCACTCCATTCCCACCCCCAAATGGGGGTGATAATGAACTCTGACTTGCCTGTGAAGTGCCCCAGTTGAGATCTCTGTTTCAGAAGACTGGAAATACATTTCGTGCTAGGGAAGCACCCACCATTCTGAAGAGCCAGGGGACCCTGTCTCCCTGCCTTTCAGACTTCTACACCAAAGTCTCAGAAGAAAGTACAGGGATTTTATATCCTACCCAAGAAGTGCTGGTGATTTTACCACAAAAAGGTTTAAGGAAAATAAAAGTTTCTCATGAACTCTTCCTTGTATGTAATCTGAAGTGGAAAAAAAATCCAAAGATAAACAATGCTCCTTTGTGAACATTTAATTGAATTTAAATTGCATGATGCCTGTCTGACAAACTTACAGGTCCTTGAGATTGGAAAGGGAATTTCTAAAAGAATCTCCCCACTCAACGCTACTTTAGCTTTGCATAAGCATTATGAAAAGAAAAAGAAAAATCAGAAAAGCATGGCAAGGTATGCAGTCTATTTTTTTGACTGTTCTGTACCAAAGAATAAATGTAATTAAGACTGCAGGTAGCTTTAGGCAAAACAAGTTTTGCAAGGATTTTGAAACTTTTTTGTTTTTTTCTGAATATGAAAGCTCAGGGACTCTATAGTCTTTGAAAAGATCTTTACAAAAGTCTAGGCTTTAGCAAGCCAGAGGAACAATTTTTATGATACATAAAATGAAAGGGAAAAAAAAAGTTATATTCCTGTGTTACTAAATAAGAAACTGCCACATACCATTTCTGTATTTATCCAAGACATATGTTTTCAACTATTAGTAAGATATTATATCAGTGATCACATCATTATGTGAATTGACATTACAATTTAAAATAGCTTAGTAATTAAATTTTTAGAAAGACAGCTTCTGAATAAGTTAGAATCTTCTATAGATGTTTGGAAATATTTCTCCATTGACCACTGTGCTCTGAAACACTCCATTATTGGTGTTATCCTTCAGCATCAACACTGACGAGTGCTCCTGCAACAAGATATTCAACTTTTTCTTACCTGAGGCACAAGATTATATCAGTAGTAATTTTAATCCACTGATCTATTTCAAGCTGAAATGTTATATCTTTGCCAACATATCTCTGATGGTCTCTATACGCATAGACATAATCAAATCTCTTTTGTGCTTTCATGCTCAGAACCTGTTTTGACCAATCTAACTTAGTCCACTGAAATTGGTGTCCTCCCATGTTATCTGATGATCACTACAAATTAGACTTCCCTACCTTCCATTGTAGCAAAAAAATAAAATTATTCTTTTAATTCAGATGGGAGTGGGAGTGTTAGTATAGGTCACTTTTACTTGAAGAACCAACAGTAGCAAGCATATTATTTCCCTTAAATGTTCTTGTGAACATACATTTTTCTTAACTTCAGAAACAACCAATAAGTATAAAACTTTAAAGACAACATCATTATCTGCTAAATAAGCAGATGTATAATTTTGTTTACCTATATGAAATTCTACTATTTGAAAACACTGAAACAAGTACATCCGTGATACTACACTCCAATCATTTATGACTGATATATTCCATAATTTAGAACACTGGTGAATATTTCTTGCTTTAACCAACACATTAAATGCTGAAAGCAGAAATCTGCATGGGTGGAACAGGTCATTCTGCTGCTGTGTACCTCAAAATTCAATGTTTCTATTTCCAGATTGAGTATGAAGAAATAGGAAACACAATATACCTGTTTCCCTTTTCTCTGGAATCTTTTAGCAAGTCACATACGGAATTTAAATAACTTACATTATGTTTTCAAGCAGCATAGAGAAAAAAATCCACACAAAAACAACTTCTTAAGGGTTGTTTGGCTGGCCAGCTTTTTCAAAAGAACCCTTGTTGATTTTTTTTGGATGGTCATAGGCAAAAGTTACTCCCCTCTTTCTTTCTCTTAACTCCTGCTTGATTAAGGCAGCTTCCTCAGGGAGCAATCATCTACTAGACAAGAATTAAAAGGTAAATCTGAAAAACTCTCAGAGGGTTAGGTGGAGCTAAAAACATGTAGCAAAAAGCATAGTTCTTTCACTGTTAAGCTGAACAGTGGATTTCCCTGCTCATTACTGCACCCTGAAAAAAAAGAATCTCAGAGCCAAAAGCCTTAAATGAAAGGCACAGACAGCCTTTCATTATTGCTCCATCAAAACAGCCCTTCTACATAATACTTGGAAAAGTACATCAAATGGTGTCAAAACTGGAACAGATCTGCACAAAGTACTGTAACAGAAGGCACTTTACTTGTGCATTGCCCAACTCGACAGATACAAATTACAAACGTTCTGATGGAAGTACACTCTGGGATACCCTGTGGGATCCACAGCCTCAGGAGGGTTTAACTCCTTCCTATGCTTCTAAGCAGTATCAATGTGCAAAGAATGCTTTTCCATTTCCTTTAGAACATATTACTGATGAAGAAAACATCCAGTGCATGTCCCTGTCTTCACCCTTTAGTGCCAGCTAGTGCAGAAAAGATCCAAAAAAGGGTTTATCCACACTCTCATGACTGGGAAAAATTCAGTTCCAGACAGACTCTCTCCTGGAAGTGTTCCTTTACTACAAAATGGGGTGCAGTTAGATGAGTCAGAAATGAAGGACTAAAAGAAGTTGGCTATCACACAAGGAGTACAGGAATGTGGGATTCAACAGTTCTTGGGTAAGAGAGGTAATCGCAACTCTCGCAAGCATTGTGTACAACAAAATCCAAGAATCTGAAGAGATCTTGAAAGATGAAGATATATGGACTTCTTTCAGTTGTTTTTTCTCTTGCATTTTGGGTTGGTTTGGTTTTTTGTTTGTTTTGAAGGTTAGCTGTCAGAAATTGTTTTGCTAGAATTTGTTGCCAAATTACTACAAGTATTTCACAAGTCTCTATTGATAGGAAATTTACTAATTTGAGTTTGATATCAGAAACTCTTCAAACTGAAGAGATCTTACATTTGTAATGCCACCAATTAGCTTTTTCTTCTCATCCTCACCTTATTTCTACAATATTGGTACTGAATGAATATGGAAATCCTTACTGCGAAAGGATCTTGTTGGGTTAAATTGGTGTTTGGCTTAGTAAGTAAGTCCAGAGAGCTTATCAGAATCCTTCGGGAGATATATTAGAATTCTTACCCTGTTGTTTGTCCTGGTTCCATCCTTTTACAATGTAAGTTTCCAAAACACAGCAAAGAATCTCACCCATGAATATTAGTTCAGTGAAGAAGGAGGAACATGATAATCATCAAACTGTCAATTTGAAGGCAGAGGGTGAAAAATGATATAGCCAAAACCTATGAGACTGCTACTCTACCCAGCATACTGTTAGAAATAACTCTGAAGTGGTAAAAAAGTTGCCCAACTATTTCAGATTATAACTACTTCAGGAGCTGATGCTGTGCTGTATTGAATATATTTATACTGTGCATTGCATGCATAGATAAATAGAGGTATTGCCAGATCAAAGCAAAGAGGTAACCAGAAAAATAAGTTTAATAGACATAGTCACCTGTAGTGACATAAAACTTTTCTATAATATTGTTATGCAGATACAGCTTTATACAGTATTTGCAAGTGAACTAATAATAGCACTTCCATGATTTATTTTGGATAAATCCATATATATCTCAAAAACACTCTCAGCAGAGCATCATTATTACTTTATTAAATACTACTTTTGCCTACTTGAGCTTAACAAACAAATCTAATGGTATGAAAGAATTTAATTTCAGAGCTGAATGATAATTTTTCAGGCATGGTTAATTCACATAATTCAAAGTTAATTATGTTTGCAATATTAGAGAGTGTGGTAATTTTGTTCTGTTCAGCTGCAGCTCTTATTAAATCTTATGTTTTGATTAGGAAAGCCAGGCTTTAAGAGTGTACAGCAAATTAGAAAAAATGGCAAGGTATGGGGAAATGTTTTTAGGCACATGTTTTTGTTCATATTAACATCCTCTCTTGTGTTACATCACTTTACCAATCCAAAGCTGAATGAGATATACTTAAATATTTATTTATACTTCATTCTATACGTGATATATTTCATTTTTTTAAGCATTTGGGAATGCTAAACTAGATGTCTCCGAGCCACTTGATGAACAAATGTACAGTGGGTTCCACATCTATGCTTCTTGTACCAAGCAGTATTTCCTCTGCTGTATTCGTCAGTGGAAAATAAAGGCTCAACACAAGAGAGATTTACATAATCAATTAGGAAGTGTCAGAGTCTTACTGACAGTGGATCAATTTATTTCACTGTTAGATTTGCAGCATTGATTAGATATTGCTAAATTTGTTTTCAGTTAATGAGTTTCTGCTTCCTGCGTAATTTTGGTGATCCTTTTTAGATTGACATGACTAGGTTAAGGTTACCAATCTGAAAACATGTTATCATCATTTGAGTCTATATAGTATTCCTTTAGATGTATATGCTGTAGAACAGGAGCAAAATCATTGTCCTGTATTGAAGAGTTGGAAATTTGTACTGCCACCAGGCCCCAGGGCTACTTTTGCTAAACTTTCATGAAGTGGTGGCAGTACAAATTTCTAACTCTTCAATACAGGTACGGATCCCAGCTTATCTCTGGGCTAGTCTCACCATCACTGGTAGGGAAAAAAAAAAAAAAAGGCATTCAGAAAACATTAGACCCAAACTTCTACCTCCAACACAAATGTCTCAATGTGGATTTGAACTTCCTTTTACTGTGGTGGGGTTTTTGTTTGGTTGGTTGGTTGGTTTATGTTTTTGGTTTTTTTTTTTTTTCCTCTAAATGAAGCCTTTCCAATATATTTTTTAATTTTTACTTGCTTATTTAAAAGGCTAGAGATGCTTCTATATTTGCTCACATGAAAAACAAAACTATAGTGAACTGTATGTTCTCAGACTTGAGCACTTGAAAGTAAGAGGCAAGTAGCTGCATATGCCAGGAACTAACAGAAAAAAATCTTCATTGAGCAGTTTTAATTATTCACAGAATCCCTTTTTCCCTACATAAGACAGGGTCCTATGACAAAAGCAAAATGGAACCCCATTATTCATTAGCTCAGGGTTCATCCCATACTGATGGAGTTTTAACTACATCAATATTCCTTATGTGAGGGAAGGACAGAACCCTGTGTAAAATCTTGAAGGTGTAGCCTTAATTCTTGTACTTTGTATCTTTTGCTGTTCTTTTAGTAAAGTATTTCTGCGACATTGTCAACTCATATTTGGTCTTAGAGTTCACTGCATGGAGTGTGTCATTGCTGCTGTCAGGCTGCGAGAAGCTGGGAAATAAACCAGGCCTTTGAAGCTAGCAATTTTAATAAAGTGCTAACAGCCAGTGAATATATGTGGACAGTGAGGATATAAGTCACTTAATGACTGTTAAAATTCCAGGCTAAAAGATTTCCACAGACCTGAGAATCCCTGCTGCAAGGAGGATTGTTATTGGGATGAAAGCCATTTTCTCTCCTTGTGCCAAATTTAATCACACAGAATCTTGTTCTCTTCTGTTAAATCTTCTTTCTCATGCTTTTGACAAAGTAAGTGTAATATTTGATTATACTTGGAAAGAATGTTAGCAGGAAGAGCAGAAACTTCTGCGGAATGGTGAGATCATTTATGTGTAATTACAGCACAGTATCAGGCCCTGGGTTGGCTCTGAATGGATTTACTAATGTAGTCATCATCTTGTTGTTCACAGTCAGCAGCCACACTGCTGCAGTGTAACTAGAGTAATAATAAAGCCACATATTTTTGCAGAGGTAAGATGGTTTGCTAGAATGTCTGACATTTCACGCTGGGGACTGGAGGAAAATGGCAATGCACTGAACTCTGATGGTACTCTGAATATTAATATCTACAAATAGGGCCTTTTAATTTTCCTTGACTTTATATGTGTATATACACATTTATATAGTTATATATATATGTATGTATGTATATGTTACTGGAAATAAATATGAAGGAATCATTAGTGGGAAAGGAATTGTCTGCTTAAAGCAAATGATATTATCTTCCCACTTAATGCCTTTTCATAAGGGATTTGTGGAACAGACCTTGCTCTTTTATGGCTTTTCCAGAAATTTAGGGTTTGCCTTTCAAAAAAATTTCTCCTTTACAAGCCCTAAATGTTTTGGAATTTTGAATGTTTTCAAATTTTGAATGTTTTTGAAAATCCACAGATAAAAAATGATATTTCAAAGGTAGTCTATGCACACTGCAGTGAGGGATTTTTCATACTGGTGGAAATGAGATTCAAGGAATTCATCATCTTCTCAGAACTGCAGCATTTGTATAACATACATTAGGCATGGAGCAAACTAGAGCATAAATAGATAATATTTGCAACAAGGGTACTTTCTGAGGAGCTGGAAGAGGAGTTAACTGGGAATGGGGAAATCTGGAGTCCAGAAGTTGGGTACTGGGAAGAATTATTTTTACTAAGAAAACCAAGCATTATAATAGCATCTGTGTGCTACTCAGATGTGATCCACCAATGCAGGGGATTATTGATTCCCCCATCATCAAACTAGACACATTGCATTGCTCAAATTAATGAAGCTCATATCTTCTGGGTGAAGAAAGTTATCAAAGTCCTTTCTTTATCCCTATAATATATCTTAATATTTTTTCCTTTAAAATAAGTAAATAAGCAAACAAGCAAGAAAAACACGAGTATCAGCTTTCTGTTTTCACAACTCATGCTTGGATATAAAAGTAAAATTATAACCTCTGTCACCAGGAGAGGTTTTCAAATCAGAGAAGATGAAACGTTTCTCCAGTAGAATGTGGTGGTGGTTGATAAAAATTGTCTCACGCTGTATGAGCCTGCTCTGCCCCCTGCATAGCTGGGGATGTGCCTTCTGGCTTCATTACTGGGTTTTCACTGACAGAGTTCATGCCACCATTTCCCTGGCAGCATTAGCAGTGGCAGCTTGGACTGTGCTCAAGAGTTCATGCTATTACATTACTAAAAAACCTACAAATCTTTTTTCTGCTCCTCTACTCTTCATGTAGCTACTCCAGGATGCCCAGAAAATCCAGTCTGTTGAGAGAGCTGATTGCTGCAAGAGGTTTTGTGGTTTGTATTGCTGAATTGCCCAGTGATTTACCTGTGAGCTTAAGGACACTGTGCTGATTCACATATGTCCCTGGTGTGGGGACATTATCTGTCTGGTATGATTGGAAATATAAAGTTTGGATGGATTCTACAAGCTAAAGTTCAGCTCAAAACTCTGCTTTGCTTCTTATGCTCCAAACCTTCAGAAGATCTAGTTTATCATCTAGTGGCATGTAAAAACTGAATCAAGTGGGAACAGACTTGGCAAGATCATTTCTGCCAAGCTAACTGCTTTTCACATTACACACTCTAAGAAAAATACATATCCAAGTAGAAATAGTAAATGTCAAATAATTCCCTACTGCAATTTTCTGGCCATTATTGAGTGCCCCTTAGGATTTAGTCAAAATGGGTTATAAAGTCTAGTACAGCACACAGGGCCTAGGACTGGAGTGACTCTGTGGGTTGTTGAATCCACTGCTCTGCTGATGAAGATGAGTGGCATCCCAGTTTAAAATCACTCAAATATTATCCTGAAATCTACTAAGAATATGCTGTGTAACATGACTCTTCTCACAGCTGTAAATGTCCGAAACTGAGGAGCACTTTACATATTTATTTTTTTATCCAATTTTGTATTTTGTGTCCCATGTGTATCCTTTAGAGAATATATCTTTTTTTCTGTGTAGTGACTAGATGCCACAACGAAAATAAAACATCTGTTATACTAGAGACATATATATATATGTGTGTATATATATACATAGAGGGAGAGAGAGAAGGCAGGTCTAATGAAAGAACATAGCTAAATGGACAAAATCTAGGAAAAAAAGGAACTTGATTATTTCCTATTTTACAGATGGCTCTGCAGCTCAGTTAAATAGTGAGCCAGATTTTCAAGCATTTAGCAACCTAAAATGCAGATGGTGCCTTTGTGTTATCAAAAGCACCTGTCTGTGCATTAAGACAGCTGTATGTTAACTGGCTTTAAAAATCAGGGTTGGAACTGGTTGTCCAACTTATACAGGAAATCTGCAGTAAAACTAGGAATCAAGCTCTAAATCAGGTATTTCAACAATCATCTTATCTTTTTATAAAAGTGTGTGAAATGACTCTTCAGATGACACATAGACTATGAATGTGACTTTCTGCAATTATAGCTAATATTCAGACATGCTGGAGTGCTGGATCATTTTCTCATATCTTTCCTCCTGCAATGAACCACTTTCTCAAAGTTCCCTGGAGACAACACTGCATACTTTTCCCTACCTTGACTAACCCTTTTAAATTTGCCTTCCTCTTAAGCCCAGAAAATGGAAAGTGGAGGTACATTTTTATAAACTTTGGAGGGCTATTTTTGTTGTATTTTTAAAAAATTGTCTAATTGTACTTGGTTACTAAAAGCACATAATACATAATTATAATTCCAAGTGTACATTTAAAAACTAAACATGGCAGAGTGTTTATAAAAGGATTGCTTTGAAGACAGGGAAATACTGCCTTGGAAAAGGGCAGACAAAGCTCTATCATACATTCTTTTTGGTTTTGTCTGATTCCTCTCCAAGTCTTGAACACAAATGCTTTCATATGATCTCTTCCTTTCTCACCACTCTATAAGTACATGCAAGGTCATTCTATTGTACCTGCTTTCTTTTCAGCTGATTTTTTTCTCATTTTCTGGGATGGAAGAGATCAGGTAAGTGCTCAGAGGAGCAGGCCAACCTCTCAAGTGTCCACTAATTCAGCTCAGATTGCTAGCATTGAAAACTGCAGACGGGATGGATACACTGAAGGTACATGCAGTGCAATTACTATAAATGTTTTACTGCTGAACAAGTTTTTAGATAGCCAGTCTGAGAAATGTGTGTTAGAAAAAATGAGGCATAATTTCAAAGGCAGGAATAAAACACACCTCTTCACTAATTTATCTTAAATGCAGAGGAACAATTACAGAGGCAATCCTCAGGGAACCTCACAACATTTGTTAAAGACAAAGTGCCTTTCCACTGAAGCACCATATTGTGTCCTGACTCTGCATTCAGCTGTGTCAGCAGGTTATGTTTAAAATCTACTTAAAAGTGAACTTGGGGTCTAGGTATGTTTTCCTCTTAATTAACCTGCATAATCTGTTTTTGTACATAATTCATCCCTTCATTCGAATTTTAATTAAGCAGTGTGCAAAATGTCAAGTCTAATTGGCTCAGGAAGACATGGTACAACAAAGCCTTGGAATAATTGTAGCTGTGGGCACTGCACTGAACAGCTGGCTTGCAGTTCAAGTTAGGACTTCAGTACAGGTAACGGGTTTCACCTAGTACAGGTGAGGGGTTTCACCTAGTTTTCTGTGACTAAATGTATCAACACTAATTTCACAACAAACAAAACTGGAGGACCTGCAGACCCCTTGTTCCTGCATTTTAATGACATGTAGCCTGTTTCCTCTTGCCTCTATGCAGTCCAGATGGAGTTCTCTTACCCTTGTGGACTTAAATCCTGGTCTCTTCTTGGTTTCTGAATCTTCCCTTTCTCTGCCAGTTCTCTCCAGTAATCTTACAGCAGCTGTAAAAGGAAAGAAAAAACTCAGACGAGGCTCTCTAGCATATTTTAATGAAATTGTCTCTTACCAGCTGGCTGAGAGATGAAGTTTTGGAGTCCTCACAGGGTCTCGGAGCTTCATTGACCCATTCAAACTTTCTACTTTTCATTCTCTCAAGAAAGAATCTGGCCCCAGTAAGACATGTTACCCTTGTCTTCACTGGAGATACCCACAAGAAGAGTCACAGGCTCTCCCATCCTGGGGCTTGGTAGTAAGTAGTGTGCAGAGATGAGTGCTGCTGTTGAGCTGGGAGGAAGGCAACAGGCTGTCAGTGCTCCAGGCTGTGTGTCTGGGACACATCTAGTGGCCACTCAGATGTACGTGGACTCCACCTTGTGAAATATATACTATTGTGGAAGTCTCCAGAGAAAAGTTTAATTCCAGGTACTTCCTGCTGTAACTTACTAAGGAAGACAACTTTTGCTCATATGAATTTGTGACATTACCCGATTTATGGTTAATTTTTTTTTTTTTCTTTCTCGGTTCACTCTCTTATCTTCACATTTCTCCATTTCCCATAGCGTTTTTTTAAAAGTATACACTATCCGAAAGAATTGTTTATAGGTTTGAGAATCTGTTGATGTATTTTCATTTGCAGGAATGGGAAGAATAGGGGGCTTCATAGGTAGATGAGAAGCCTTTGAAAGTAGGAATAGAAAATATGTTATAGATTTGTTTCTGCTGGAATTCTTTTCAGACGTCTGGAATGAAGTATTCTGGGTGCGCTGGAAAAAAAGAGTAACACTCAGAGACAGCCATTCTGTACTTAAAACATTTCACTGAAGGTTTCTCAGACTGAAAACCCAGCATGGTGCTCTTACAGTTTTGTTTTACACCATGTTTTTTTCTTCAGTGCATTTCATTATGTGATGGTGCAAAATTAGCAATGAAACTAGGACATCCTCATTATTTACAAAAATTTAATATTCTGCTTCATGACATATAAAAATATTTTATATTTTATTTATTTTCTTTGTTGCTGTGGGTTTTGATTAAAGGACATACCTAAATCCTCTCAGTTACCTTTTTTCTTATTTCTGGAATTACTTTTCCAGTGTGAATAAAAAGAGATGAAATTGATTCCCCTTATTACTCATTCATACCTAATACAGTCTTACCACATTCCCTAGCATGTTCATATAGTGCATGCAGCTGGCACTTTTGACAACTTTTTTGATGATTTTCTTGTTAATATATTAGACATGAATAAAAGTGTAGTAAATATAAGGTTTCGTTAACAAATATCAGATCCAAGAAAAAGATTTCAGGGTAGATTTGTAAGCAACCTGGTGACAGGCACAGGTGTGAAAGGAGTTAATTTATAATTAACTCCTATGATGAGCAATATCATAGAAAACTACATTGGATAAAAAAGATTGCTTTAAAAATTTAAATAATTTATATTTTCATAGGTAAATATGTCTGAGATATGATTTATTGGAGGTAGAGGTGGTACCTATGTGACTGGTAACAGCTACTCAAATAAGACACTACTGAGATTTAACTTTCAAACATATTAAGTAAACTTATTTTTGACAAAATAATCCAAAACACAAACCTTAAGTCAGTGAAGGATCATAGGAAGGGTGTGGTGTCACAGAAATTCACAGAAATTATTAAAGTATGTTTATTGTCAAAGGCTCTGGAATATTGGATGTGGTCTGCAATTGCTGCTTCACCAAAATCTATTAGGATGGAAAAAACCCATACCAAAACCAAACCAAGGTGTCAACAAGAAGAAAGTCCTCTCTTGTTGAAATGTAAAAGACAGTTCCTGAAGATGTATGGTGTACATCTTCTGAGGAATACCAATCAATATTTTGCACAGAATGCAACTTAATTGCCTTTGTCCATTGTTCTGCTAACTTATAACTCATCTAAAAAAAAAAAATTAAAAAGAGAGAGCCAGAACTATTCTACCATTCTGCCAACAGAAGCTGCTGTCCAGAGACCAGACTAGACACTTTGGCTGTGTGTTGAGTGGCTGGAGAAAGATACAGCTCTTGCTATCAGAGGCTGGCACTGACAGTAGACAGACTGGAATAAAGTTGCCATTATTACATTTTTAATACCATATTGGATGTCACTTAAATAGACAGGACTATTTTTATAGACTCATGTTTTATTTGAATTAGAATAAATATTTTCTTTTTGGCTATATTTAACCTTTTGTGGCTGCAAACATTGTCTGGAGCTGGAGACTCAAGATGTGCCAATGTACACACATTGAAACACGTTCTTTCTAATGAAAGAAAATGTAGACCCCTACGTTTTGTAGTAACCTTTTTACTGTTGCAAAGCCGTATAGGTCAGTAGGCTGGCGAAATCTAGACATACAGTTGAGCTAAAACAAAGTATTTATTTCAACATCAAATAGGACAATTAATAGAACCTGAACAGGATTTAATTTAAGATATACTCTTTAAGTTCCTGTATTTAAAGGACTCCAGCTGAGAACTGGCAGACAATTCTGTGCTGTACTGAGAAAATACTAAGATCTCCAGTCACAGTCTCATCCTGCTAATCCATACCAACAGTTCTAAAATATATTCTATGTAACCTGGGCCCTTTGCCCTTTCACTGTCACTTAGACCATTATTCAATGGGAAATGATAAGCTGTTGAGACAAACTCTGATCTTTGTTGTGTCAATCCAAATCTAGTGCAGTTCCAATGAAGGAGATAGCTTAAAGGAATTATTTTGGACTTAACCTTGGCCAGTACCTTTAGGGTTTTGTATGTAGATTGACAAGAAATTAAGTTCTACAGTCCAGAATAGAACTTAAATTAATAAATTTCATTTACAAGGAAGTGGGAGCTATAGATTGAACATTTTTTTATGTCCTAGGTTTTAGAGGGATGCTGTGTTCAATGGTAATTGATGTAAGTCCATGTGCTCATTAAATGGGAACAAATGCAGAGCAAACTTCATCTTTTCCTGAAGATATTGTGGTGCAGAAAGTCTCTGCTGGCTTAAAGTAAATTAATATAAAGCCAAGAAGTTATTGATACTTTCATTAAAATCTTACCACTGGCATGAAAGTTAGTTATTATTAATATTAGTATTACTATTATTATTTTTATATTACAGGGAAAGAAAATAAAAGAAATAGCTTTATTGCATGGAGGAAATAGTTGGAATGACAGTACAGTTTAAACTCAGGTTACCTCCTCTTTTTCTGCTCCAAGAAATTTGCATTTCTGTACTAGACATGAGTTTCTACAGTCCTGGGCCTTCACTGTCATCTCCTGTTCTTTGTCTTATCTTCTGTCCCTTCTACATCGCACTTTGTGTCCACATTTTCAAGGTCTCTGCTGTAATGTCAGGCGTTTGCCCCTCTGCACAAAGGCAAATCCCCTCATTGATAAGACAGAGACATAAATATTTCACCATGTGTAGAATAACTTTTTGTTACTTCATTCTACAGAGAAAATGTACACTCTACAAAGCAAAGTCAAATTAGGCATAACCACCCAGTCTTTAGAAGAAGTAGACAACCTGTATTTAAAGACAAAAATCTAGAAGAAAACTCCTGACCAGCCCAGTACAAGATCAGATCAAACAAAACTGACAGCCCTCAACCCTGAGACAGTGTAAGGCCAATACAAAGTGGCATCTTAGGAGGTATAGCAATAGTTCATGCACTGGCCTACAAGTCTACAAGCTCAAGGGAAAGTGCAGCAGTTCTGAAGGTTTAATAAGTCCAATAGCATTAGCAGCAGATGACTGTTTTCTATTATTTTTTCCCATTGGAGACCACCTAACACTGTATTATATATTTCAACCTCTTTTAAACAAATTCTTTTTCAAAGTCCATGTGCTATACAATTTCATAAGCAAGTGCAATTCACAGTAGATATAAAAGTCTGTTTTCCCATGACAAATTACTGGAAATAATGCAACAGACTTGCTCAGTAATACCCAGGGCAGTTTAAAAGTGTACAAAGTTTGATATTAAAATTCCTTACCCTGTCTTCACTAGAAGAGGTTGCCTTTGAAACCCACTTGGTAACCAGCCTTTTCGTTGAGGTCTACTATAAAAATATGCTTCAATTCTTATACAATTTTCAGCTGCCACAGCACATATCAAACATCTTGATTTTAGTTACTGTATTGACATCTGCTTTGCGGTGGTATTAGCATAATAAAGCTCAGTGCAAGATCTTATGGATTGGAAAAATATGTTTATTTTCAAGGTTTCAAAGCAAGTCAATTTTATGTTTTCACACTCTCTTGCTCACATACTGGTGGGAGGCAGCCTGTGTGTGTCCACATAGCCTGACCAAGGTCACTTGTGCACAATGCAGAGGACAAGCACAAGCCATCAAGTTCTCTGCATCTCCAGAGCTACTCTCCATTGACAATGACAGACTGGACAGACAGACCTTTCTTCTCCTTCAGGAGCCACCAGTGTTTTGGGGTAGATCTCTGCTTCAGATCTTGCTTATTTCAGCCAGCACAAGTCTTACGGTGCATCACTGCCCACTGTCTGTTTCTCCTATTTTGGCATATGTGTGGAACACATGTCTCCCGTCTTCTTCTCTTGGCAGGCAAGCAGGAAGGAGTGGTGTGCGTTGTGTGCTGCAGCCTTGCTGCCACCCTGCTAGAGCCAGGGTGCTGGCTCCTTTGCTGATGAGTTGTCTGCTTTTCAGACTGCAGCCTTTTTGTTTTGACATCAAGAACATGTTCCTCAGTTTTGCTGATGAAAACTGTCCTGGGAACAGTGTCCCTTATTATATGGCCATTATTTTAAATAGTTTTTCTTTCTTTCCCACCCTTACACACACACACACACACATTTCCACTCAGACTTCCCTCTTTCTTCTTTCTCCAATCTTAGTATTTCTTATGAATCTCTGCTGTTTAAGTAAAACAAAACTCCAATTTTCCTGGGTAAACCCTTTTTTTCCGTATAAATACCTTAGATTTATGAAGTTAGTTGCAATTCTTTTTTATTGCTGGATGGCAGCTTCTCAAAGGTCATCACAGGTAAAATAAAACCAGAAGATAGTACAAAGGAAATGCATGCTATAGCCAGCACAGACAAGTTGCACATAATTGAATATCATCATAAAACCACATAAATTAATGTCCTACAAAAATGTAACCTTGCCTACAGGAAAAATGTTAATCCAAATATTGTATGATGGCTGTTCAGTAGAATTCCTATTGTCACTTTCTTCTTCTTTTCTCAGTGATAACATCCATTTGCTGGGTCTTGACTTAAATTAGTTTGTGAAAGGTCTTAGGGCAAGGACATGTCGTTCTATACATTTTAGCAATGTTTGACACAGCGTCACCTCACTTTTGACAGGTTTCCCAGGAATTGCTATAATAGCAATAATAACAAATAACGTCAATAATAGCATTTGACCTAATAGGATTACAACATACATGCCTTAATATATATTTGTTGTTTTAATTCCTTAAAGCCTGGTTAATATGGGTTTCTTTACTCTTAAAGACCTTAAAACTTTAATCACTTTTGGCAACAATAATGAATATTTTTCCTAATCTTGTTAGCTCTGATATTGCCCCTTTATTTCCGTATTTAACCATTCTGAAAAATCTGTCTATAGATGGCCACACTTTTATTTTCTGTAGTTACTTATTTTTTTAGTCAATTACTCAGTCCAGGAGACTTGTGGTAAACTTGTTTCAGCTCGCTGAACAAGAGAACTTCCCTATGATAATCTTCTGTTCAATTTTTCATGGTTTGGTACATTCCTATGTATGACACAGTTCAGATTCCTAGTTGGGGAAATATACATTTCAAGTTTATCCATGTTAGACACTCTTGTGTGACTCTTGAGCAATGGGATTTAAATGTAACTTTGTCTGAAGCCTTTTATGTGAAAACAGTGTTAGAGTTCAGGCCATATGAAGACACGGTTTAGAGGCTACTGCACTGAGAAACCAGCCTGAAAGATTTCATAAAAATCCAGAGCATGAAAGAAAGAAAATAGCAGATCCACTTTCAGCCCATTGAGAATAAAAGACCACTATTGAATGCTTTCACACAGCTAATATCACTTCAGTTTTTATAGACATGTAATCAGCAAATACAAGAATGGCTTCATATGGGCTCTTTGCTCAACCTTCTCTTTCTTTAAGAAAAGCTAAATGTGTATTAGTGTGATGTGTAGCTGTGCCTTTGCAGCCTACAATTGACTTTCATAAATCCTTCAAATTTTTTATTTATGTCTAAAGAACTTTTCTATTAATCCTTTAAATTCTTAGATTGCTGTTCAATTGAAAGCCTTTTCATTCTGTATTAATTAAACTCAGTAGGATGGAAGAGAGACACTTCTGCTGAGCAAAAGTGATCTAAAACTGCTGTGCATATGGAAAACACTGCAGATCCTGAGATAGTTCAAATCATTTGAACATGTCGGGGGGCAAACAAGGGTGACTATCACCAAAGTACAGGGATAAACAGCAAAAGAAATAATTAAATAAGTAGAGCTATTTGAAACACCTATTTGCTGTAGACTAATGTAACAAATGTTTAGCAAATGGCAAGTTTAAATTGAAAACATAAGAACAGAAGAGCTGAAATCCCTTCCAGGTGTTCTCTGCTGCTCAGCCAGCACACAACAGCTGGAAAACACTATGAACAAAACACCTCCCAAACCCCCACCAGCTTTAGCCCCTTAGCTGTTTTCCTACTCTGAATTGGACTCACCATTTACAAATACTCTTCAAAGAAATACACATTTTCTCCCACTGTTTGCCACCTTTTTCCCCCTTACTGTAATACTTCAAAGCAGTTATTCTAAAAATGTCCCATGTGCTTTGGCCTGCCTAGTACATTTTTCTGTCTCCAAGTAACACTTCTGCATATTTTGAGGCCATCCACTGCCTTTTTTTTTTCACAGAATGACAGAGAAGATCTCTGATCTTTTCATATCCCCTGAATTTCCAGCCTTCTGATAGGTATAACAGATCCTTTTATGGTTTTTTATCACTCAAGTTTGCTTCAGACAGCTTCAAGTCTACACAAGCTTGAGGGAATACATACAGCTTCTCTATCTCACTTAGAATAACAGGAAAATGTTAGACTGAAGTTGCACTCATTTTTTTTAATATAAATATTTTCAAATTCAGGGAATTTGAAAATAATTAAATTAATCCACAGTTCTCCTGATCTAGTGGAAATATGATCATTGTTGTCTGAGATAGAGTTAATTTTCTTCACAGTGGCTAGTACAGGGCTATGTGATCATGACATCATGTTCAATATATAAAGTGGGGGGAAGAAGTAGGAATGGTGGGGGACATTTGGAGTGATGAAATTTGTCTTCCCAAGTCACCACTCTGTCTGATGAGCCCCTCTTCTCCTGGAGGTGGCTGAACACCTACCTGCCCATGGGAAGCAATGAATTGATTCCTTGTCTTGCTTTACTTGTTTATGCAGCTTTTACCTTCCCTGTTAAACTGTTCTTGTCTGAACCCACGAGCTCTCCACCTTTTACCCTTCCCATTCTCTGCCTAATCCTGCTGGTGGGACAGTGAGTGAATGCCTGTGTGGGGCTTGGCTGCTGGCTTGGTTTAAACCACAATACTTTGTCATGTAAATAGCTATGGGATAAGCACAGCAGAAAAATGTCAAACTATTTATATTTTTCTCTGAAGTGACACAGATATTATGGAAATATCTGAGGTATTTGCTTAATTGTGATACCTTTGGTCTTCTGGGATTGAAACAAAAAGTCCTAAAATTCTTCAGGATATAGTTCTTACGCTATTCTAATCTCCTTTTAGGATCAGCTCTAAACATATAAGTCCCAAAGTCATATAGAACTTACTGCAGACTTAATATATTTTAAGAAGGCTATTAAATCAGTGGAATATTGAAGTACTGGACTGTTAAAACATGTATATCCCATGTGTGGGCCCTCAATTAACCTCTGACCCTGTTTTCCAAGTAAAAGTCATCAGTTTGCTTTTCTGAGTACTTTTTCAAGTACACCTCAGGTTCTGTTTCTTTCTATTCAGTCCCGGAAATACTGAAAGATATGATTGGGCAAAGCCTTTGGCCTGAAGGGTCTTCTCATGTTCATCTACTTCAGCTTTAGATTTCTGTAACAAATAGGATTTCTCCAATTCCTCTAAGGAATGGATTATGTTACAATCTTTCCTGGGCAAATTTTCCTTATGTTAAATTTATCTCTTTCTCCATTCTATTTTTTTTTTTTTGCTACAGTAAACACAATTATCTTATGAACCCATAGAGAAATAACTGCAGAGTTTTTTCCTAGTGAAATTCCATGTAATGTGTACTGAGACTCAAAGTTCGACTGCACTGGGAAACACTATGCTGCAGCAACTTTTTGTTTTGTTTTGGTTCTTGCTTTAAGATATATTTTTCTTTCTCCTTTGTTTGTGAACAACGCACTTCACCACCAATGTTGACAAGCAAATTTTCAGCAGCTCTACGGGAAGGATAAATAGGAAAAAAAAAGTGGCAAACAGCTACCTTCCTGCTGCTGTCAGTTATGAGTTATCGATTTCCAAGGAAATAATTAAATGATGACAGAAATATGTGCAAACAGAAAAAGAGCTGCTCCCCCCTTCCTTACCCACAAAATATATTCTGTAGCATTTCTCCAGAACACAATCTCAGCCCTCATGGTCTGAAAGAAAAACACATGCTTCTCCAAGGAAAATCAAGGCTTTAGTGTAGCACAGTCAAATTAAAATGTCTGGACAATTACACTTTTTCATAGGAAAGCATGAACCATTTAATAGACAGACTTCTTTGTACTCAATACCCTGGGGCACTCTGATCCTCTGCTGAAGTCCCTGGTCTCATCTGCTGTAATTGCATGTGTCACAGTCCTCTTTTAGCTTATTATGTATATTACTTGTGTTGCTACAAGAAATTTGTTCTGTAGGAGTGCAGACTGGGCATCTCTTTGCCCGGTTTTACATTTTAGTTCATATCAGTGCTGCCAGAGCAGCAGAAAGTGGAAGAGGTAACTGGGCCTCTTTTCTTAAATATGCATCTGGACATATGCAGAGACCCCTGTAAAATTAGGCTGTGTTTATGCTAGGTAAAATTTGAATTTTATTATATAGTCATTCCAGCCTTTCCTATGCATAGAAGGGTTTTAGATCTTTAGTCATGGACTAAAAATTGCAATGCTGAAGGTGACTAGGATTCAGCATCTAAAAATGTCTTTTCAGCTTAAGGAGTCATCTTCATTTGTATTTATTTCATGTGTCTCAAAAGTCATACCATGCCAGAATTTTGTATATTCATAACGAATACAATAAAAACATGTTCCTCCCATGCCCGAGTGCATTCATTCATGCTGACAGAAAGAATTTACTGATAAAGGAAAGAGAAGTGAAATGATTACTTTGAGCAGAAGAAGAGGTACCCTGCTTCAGTTTCTGTATGCAGCTTATGCTCTGTCTTATGTTACTCTTCAAGCATCCTGAGGGAGACAGTTCCTGGTAGTTCAAAGGTTCTGGTGATCTCTATTTAATCAAACCTGTAATCATACAGAATTCAGGTACTTTCAAACTGTTTAAGTTACCCAACTCTGTAAGTGAGCAATGTTTTAAAAATCATAGATCTTTAAAATTGTATCGTAAAATCATCAAAATCACACTGTCCCCCCCTCAGGCTTCACAGATAAACCTTGAAGTGGGAAAAGAACTCCAAAAACATTTTATGTTATCCAAAAGTATTTTTTTTTCCTTAACAGAGTGGAAATAATTTACTTTTTCAAAAGCTAACTCAGTCATGTAATATCTAATGCTTACAATTATTCAATTTGAGATATTTAAAGCCCGAGCGAAAGACTCCACATCATTGCCTAGCCTGTTTGGTGACTAAGCTCTTACCAAAAATTGTCTCTGACTACAGAAAGCTGTGTTTTTGCAAAGGCCCATCTGCTGTCTTTAAAAGGCAGAGCATCTGGGTTGCCATGTTATGCTACTTACCATTCTTGAGCTGGACGTTCCTCCATGTAGGTCCCCTGAGAAAGGCCCAATCTGGTAGTTTGCTTGCACATGCCTAATACATACAGATATCTACAAACTTCACATAAGCCACATCAGTCTTGGCCATATTTAATTAGAAACTATGCTAGCAGGAGAGAAGAAGGGAGTGCTGCTGTTCTTCGTCTATTTTAATTGGATTTTAATTAGGAAAATTACCTGACTTCAAAAGAGCAAAGCACTGGAGCACTTCATGAGTATCATTATTATCATTATTATTAGTGTTGTATTTTGTTGTTTTTTTTTGTTGTGGTAATGTTTTTTCCTCTGTTAGTAATATTGCCCTGTTAATGCAAGTCTGTTTTTCAGTTAATATATATTTCAGTCTCTCTTTTGTTAGTCTTGTTTACACTGAACACTGTAACTGAAAAATCCATAATAAAGCCTATAGGTCTATTCTCCAGCAGCTTGGGTTCTAAAATGTTTGAGGCTGCACACAAGCAGCTTATCCTAGCCTAGATACAGGTGGCCACAGAAGATTTGGAAAGGCTTTTCCTTTCAACCAGGGCATAAAAAAAATGGGCATAGCCTGACACACAAATGAGCAACTTGTGCCCTTTTACGTGTTTTCAAATCCAGATTATGATTGCTATATTGATAGTGGCAAGGAAAGTATTGAGAGCTGATCTGATCTGCAAAGGGACCAGTTGATTAGGAACCACCAGCTAAGCTATAAATTCTGTGCCATATTTCTAACAAAATTGTGCTGATTCCACTTATAAAAATTCTATGCTGGTCTGATATTCTATGCTATGCTAATAATAAATATTCTATGCTATGCTAATAATAAAATTACATTTGAAAAATAAAGCTTTAATGGTAGCTACAACTTAATGCTACCATCATTCTGCTCAGGGTCCCCAAAAGATCCTGTCTGTCCCCATTGTGTCAAGTGACTCACCTGTCTTCTGCATGATTATAAGAAGGAACTTAAGATTCTGAAATGCTTTAAGCATTACAAATATACTTTTCAAAATGTTCCGGTTATTCCAAAACTCTATTTGAGAATAGACAAGGAGGTGCATTGGTAGTTGCTACATGTGTGGTACTCTGAAAACAATATTAAATAAAAGGGAAATAAAATCAAGAGCAAAACTAAACCCTTTGACTTTAGCAGATTTAATTTGATGCTTTTCTTCATCATTAAAAAATAGCCTTTTCTTTCTGGCTGCTTTCTAAGCCGATTCCAGAGTCTGTCTCCCTGTTGCTATTTTTGGGACAAAAGACTTTCTGAATTGTATAATTCTCGAGTTCCATGTCAATCACCTCCTGTATTTCAATTCTAAACATGAATGTTAATGAGCTAATTGCACTGTTCAAAAGTTCTTCTATTGAAAATAAATGTTCAGTAGTAGCAGTAGGTGTCCTACTTTGTGTGTTTTATAAATAGGTTTTAGAACTTAATTTATACAACTCTAGTTGCTATTTGCACATACAAATCTACCTGTTGTCTAGTACATAGTTACACTTTTATTGCAATTATGTACGTTAGCACTTAAACATTCATTGAGTAAATCAACAGCTAAAATTTCCAAATATATTAGATATCACTTTAGATGATAATCAAAATATGCTCTGACAAAAATTCATCCTTAATCTTATAGAATTTTTGGAATTTGGGGTAAATGTTATTGATATATCTATTTTATTTCATGTTTGGATACACTTCCTTCTGTTAATCTCACAATTTGTCAGGCTAAGACAAGCTCATTGTGCCAAATATTTAGCACGCAGGTCTAGCTTTCCAAGTAAAAGCAGAGCAAGTGCCTGAACAAGAACTTCTTGCAGATGCAGTTATTGTTTATCAAAAATATGAGTTTTGCTTATCATCAGTAACTGCCCAAAGAAGAGCATTACCCAGCACAAAGCTGCTTTACTTCATTACACAAGCAAGCTCTTTGTTTTGGGGAGTCCGTGTGGAAACTGAGATTTAGTCTGAATAAAGTCAGGCCTCAGTTATGTTCAGGATGCATGAAAATCTGCATTGCCAGTGAGCACACCTATCCTCAAAAGCTTTTGTGAAATGCCACACATTTTTTGTAAACTGACTTCTGTGGGGTAACCAGCACACAGTGAATGTGGAGGGCAGAGGAACCAGAAGGGGAAATCACTTACAGGCAACAGGGATGACCTCATGAATGCTTCTGGGTTTTCAGTACTGGAGGAAAGGAACCCCTCTAATTCTCTTTCTCTGAGCTTGTGCTATGACAAGATTTCTGGGTTACCAGGAGATTTTCCCAAATTCTCTATTTTCTGAACATTGCCATCCGCATAGCTTTGGTTTTATCACTGCCATTTTGTCAGTCACTGGTGCAATGCAGCATTGCAAAACACATATGCTGGAAAATGTTCTTATATGTGAAACAGTGGCCCACATAGTTATTAACTTCAGCCTGCTCAATGGGAATACAAAATGTTCTTTTCAGTTCACCAATTAATCCCAACTCTTTCAAGTCAAGCATTGACTTGAAAGCATTAACTGGTTACATAAACAGAATAGCTTATTTTTTTTCCCTCAAGTCTTTGTTCTAATCTTTGCTGTTCTATGAGGGAACTTAGTGATGCAACAGTGATAAACCATCTCTGCAAGATGATCATCCATAGTGATCAATCAGACTCAGCATGCTTATACCATGCCATAGACATGGCTCATTAGCATGCTACTTTCAATGCCTAGTGAGGGAGTTACCAGTTCCTGTGCTGCTATGTATCATTATCACTCCTTTTTAATATACTAGTAATGCCTAATTACTCTTTCATAGAAGAAATGTTTCTAAATCACACTATTTTCGACTTGGTAATACTTTATCTTTGCTAGTATTTCCTTTAAGGGCCCACTTATTCCCCCTCTTATAGCCCTTCTCCCCCTGCCTGCTCACACATACACACAAAAAAAAAAGTGTCTACTGTGTTGTTAAAGCACAGTAGGGGTAGAAGTCTTGAGGGAGGGGTGTGTCTGCAGGTTCTGTACACACACTCAGCAAGGTGTAGATAACCTGTCTATACAAAATAGTCAGATGCAACTTGGTACAGTGAACTGGATTGTGATTCTGGCTGAACAACCTGCACCCTTAGAAGTCTTCTGCAGTTTTTAGTGGCCCACTAGGGTTTAGGAGTTGGACAGGAGTAGACTTGTCTCTTTTTCGTTCACCATTTTCGCTACTTCTAGTCTATTTCTGCCAGAACTTGCAAAACTAGTCACAGCATTAGCATTGACAAGTATTAGTTGTGACAAATAGATCATATGATACGGATGCTGGGATGCCCTTTCTCCTCCAGAATTTGCTTTCACAGACTTCAGGCAAACAAGAATCAGAGTGCCTGTTCCCTTGTTCACTTGTTACAGACCTACACTGCTCTATCAAAGTGCAAAAATTCCCTAATTTGTCATTTCCCACTTAACAGTATCTTCAAACATAGCGCTAGCTACCAAAGAAAAAACTGAGACCATATCCATCTCTGTGAACTCATGAGGGAAGCACCACACTGCTGAGATGCAGTTGTTGTTCAATCACCATCACATTTTTACCCTTGGGCTGTTTTTTCCAACATGTTATTTGAAGTCTTTTGCCTTGTAACTGATAATCACAGAGCTCAAATCAGGAATACTCATGACACAGAACCTTGGTGGTTTTATTGGGGCCTCTCTTACATGCCCAAGATTATAAAACATATAATTTTTACTCTAGGGTGTTAGCCTGAAAGCAAGCTAAGAGAAATATTTTAGTTGAAGAATAAAAGTTGAGATATCTTTTAGTTTAGGTCGTGCTCCTATTTGGCATCAATACAGTTGTTATGCTACTTGGATGACATGATATTGATACACTGGTTTAGTTGTACATTGAAACATTACAATTCTTAGCAATTTTATTCTTCTAAATATTTGGCAGTTTTTCTCCTCTGTGAAGCAGAAATAAATGAGATGCTCTCAGCAGAGGGAAAACCACTGTACAGAACATAAAACCAGACTCATCAAAGAGTGGTGTCATTAATGTTCATCTGAGATCCTTGATGCATTTTTGTTTATTATTTTAGCAACATGTGTACTACTATTATTAATTTTAAGAACTTGGTTATTGTTATGGCTTGTACTATGAATATTACTGCTATCCTTGATAATGACCCATTGGTTTTTCATCCTTGCTTCGGCTTAGCAAACTTTATCCTAAGAACCTTTATTGGTGTGTTGTGATGTTAAAAAAAGGAAAGAAAAGAACCTACTGATTACGCAAGCCATTTACAGTGACCAGTAACTCCTCTAGGTTCTTCAATCTAGTGTTTATGTTACAGTAAATTTGTGCTTGCTTGAAGACTATATGAATTTTTTCTGAAAAAAACAGCTAGTTAATGCTGGGTATGTTTTTAGAAGCCTATGGATTTTCAGGACACATCTTCCTCAGCCTGTGAGTCTCTGATTTGTGTCTCCTGCTCCAACAGATTTAAAAATTTGTCCTGATGTTTCACTGTTTTCAACAGATGAATTTACCCAATGACAATTCCACTGACATTTTTTAATGAACATCCAAAACAATGTTGTATTGTACCTAGCTGGTAGTAACATGCACTTAGCGCTATGTGTTCATCTGGGAGTTTTTACTGATATTTTATGACCATGAATTTTAGCTATTACTAGCATTAGCAGATTTAATAGAAGGAATAAAAGCACAGATAAACTGCAGGTGTAAAACAGTTTATTTTATGGTGCAAATCTCAGATGTGTTATATAGGATCACTGGGCTTTATGCAAGGTACAGTATGTTGTACTAATAATTATGTATGACATACTTGTGTATACAACTAACATACCCTGGAAATTTTTCCATTCTTTAGTATGAATCAGAGTCTGAAATTGTCTCAAACCAGCATGAGGATAGCCTAACACATACTCAAATTCAGCATGTCCAACTGTAGAAAATATGTAGACATAAAATTTTTTTTCAGAAGGATAACACACTTATAATTGATTTAAATAGTTCTTTGACAGGATCTGGGATACACTTTTTTCCTGCTCAGTGTTTAATATTCTGATTATTTTCACCTCTATTAAAGTGGTATGAATTCATCAGCTGTTACATTTACTGTTTATCTCTCACATCAAGCACCAATAAGTTAAAGCTGGCAAATATTATGTTCTGTAGGCATGTTTTCTTCATTCCTTTTGTCAACACAAAGGCTTGATCTTATGCTCAGACAAAATTTTTTAGTCAGCCAGTCCATAAGATATCTATGCTTTGAAGCATACAGACGTTTCACTTGACATCAATGCCACCCCAATTCTCCAGTGTTCTCTGTTGCTGCTGTGGCAGATACGGCAGAAGTTGAACAAGAGCTGTGAAATGCAGTCACTGAACCATGGCGGACTTACTGGCTCAAGTCAAACTTCATCTGTGATCAATATAAAGATGCTGGACACTGAGCTGCAGGAGTACATTGTCTTTTGTGGCTTTGACAGAGTGATAACTTGCATAGGATTAGGTTGTT
Organism: Phainopepla nitens; assembly: GCA_013400175.1. Classification (NCBI taxonomy): domain Eukaryota; kingdom Metazoa; phylum Chordata; class Aves; order Passeriformes; family Bombycillidae; genus Phainopepla; species Phainopepla nitens. The sequence goes on from VXBQ01015999.1 coordinate 466,332, forward strand.
ATGTAGAAAATTCCTGCACAAGATTAGCCAAAGGTCATCTATGAGCAGGTGGGCACCTGTATAGCCTGGGCCTTAAATGGAAAGGTAAAATGGAAGCACTGTCACATACAGGTCTTAACTACTCTGAAGGGAAGTTCAGATATTGTTTGCTGAGAAAGGGAACCGAAGCTCTGTATTGAATTACTGTACCTTTAAATACTTAACCAGGCTTTTTTACTGAGGAGTGAAGATATTCATTGGAAAATTAACACTGATTCCTCCATAGTCATAGAATAATAATTTGAAATATTTCTTATGAGAAGATGAAGGCACTGAATGCACTTTTATCTCTTTTCTACCAAAGCTCCAAGATCGTTATGAGTATTCAGACTCCTTCTCATAGTCTTCTAATTAGTTTTGACCTGTCTTTACATGAGTACAGTGATTAACTGCATAGATGAAAGCACAGTTCTCAGGCTCATTACAAATAAGAGGAACCTAAGAACAGGCAAAAGCCATTGGCAAAACTGAATTAATAGAAGGTATATTTTCAGATTTTAAAGGAAAAGAGGAACTGGGCTCTGTTTTTATGTAAGTTATTTAATATAATTTTGTTTTTAATAACTGTGAGAATTTAGTAAATATTCACTCTAATATATGAATAATGATATTTACCTACATCTGTCCTGAAGAACAGCAAGCTATTTTTCCTCTCTGATAGTCAATTACCATGGTCAAGGATAAGTATTCTCAGAGTTTTTTTCAAGTCTGTAAATATATTAAAAGCATTTTTTAATGTTGGTAAGCTTATCTATCTGTTTGGCCTCAAGCAATTCTTTTTGCTGACAGTAGAAGGTTAAGATGTTCGGTAGAGAAGCAAAAGCCTGATTTAAGCTCATGAAGTTTTGGTGAAAGCTAGAAACTCAATATCTACTGTGATGTATAGAGTGTTATAGCGTTATCTACTAAAGTAAAATTGGAACCACTGTGTAAATATCTTTGCCCCTAGCTTGTAAAAGAGCCCTTTTTTGTAATTGAAGATTGAAAATTTTTTGAGGAATTGCTTGAATATTCTCATAAATATATATATCCTTCAGAACCATGAATTACCATTAAAAAAAAATAGGTTATCTTCAACTTTGGAACAGAATGCCACTATAATTTGAAGCGTATTATTAGAAATGTTGAATGTATTTTTGAAACATAAGACCAAATGTTTCCTACCACAAGAAAAATGTTTTCATTAGTAAAGTAAGCACAGCAGATATAATTTCTGTTGTGTAAGTGTAAAAAGGAATACTACTGCATCTTTATTCATGGAGTTGTTTTGTGAGAACACAGTAATATGAGCTCCAGATGGGAATTAAGGGAGTTCTCTTACAAAGGTAAAGCTGCCTCCAGCTTTCTTGTCATGAGTGGACCACTCATAGTGGTCCTTGATAGTCCTTGAACACAGTCCTTGAGTAGCCCATCTGCAAAGTAAAATTGTCAAAAAGTTCACCTTGGCAAGTTCAGAGATGTGTGAATGAGAAAAGACTATCTAAATACAGGGTAAAATCTGCTGGGTTTTGGTTATATATTCCAAATAAACTAACTGCCATGACTCCAGGGAGACTCTGCCTGAGTATATGTCTATTCAAAATCAAGAAATATATCATAATTTAGGTAATGGCACACTCTAATGTGTTTATGAAATCCTTTTACAAGGATGGTATTGGGCTACATAAAAGACAAGAATTGAGTTTGGGATTTTTGTTTTGACATAGACTTGACAGAAGAAAGATAGTTTTTTCTTCTGTGTGGCAGTATCTCCTGTGCTGAGATCTATGAAAATTGTAGTGATGCAATTTCTGGGCTAGGTTCTTTATCAGATTGAAGACTAGAGCATGAAACAGCTATGCTGTGATGATTCTGTATTTTCAAAACACTATTGTGAAGGTTTGTCTATTCTCTCCAACAGATTTTTGCCACATGTTCATAAAATTCCTTTTGCTTTCTAGTCAGTGTTTTCTCTAGTGATTGCTTTTGCTATGGCTTCACATTATAACTGGAGTTCAAGCATCGTTTAGTTTGGGGGCTTATTGAGCTTCTACCTGACACATTCCAGTGAAATCCTAAACATTCAGCGAAATAACATTTACTCGACGCTTTGAAGGTGTCCTGTTTTCCATGATAACTAACTGGAATTTTATCTCTAGTTTGCTAAGGATAAAAAAAAAAAGATTTCCTTTCCTCAGCAAACAAAAATCTAAGACCTTCATCTAATGCCATTTTGAAAGCCATTCTCAGTAAAATGTGTGGAAGAAAGGACTGAATCACCTCCTCCAGATTTGCCTTGCTCCAATTCTCTTGATTTAAATTGTGTTTCATAGAATAATATGGAAGTTCTCTAGTGGTGATTTTGATTATAAATTTATTCTGGCTTGTATAAACATCTGAGAATTCATAATCGCACTGAAATTCTCCGAAAGAACTGATGAAGACTAAATACAATGCATAATACTAAAGCAATCCTGGGTTAACAGCATTTATGTGACAAAATGCTGGGTATAGAATTTTGAAATAGCGACCAGAAGCAGAGAAGTTGGACACAATGATTAAGTATACAGAAAATAACCCAAACATTATTTTAAGCTTTTAATGTGGGAATTTTTTATGGCCAAACTGGCTAAAAATCGAAGTTCTGAATTAGCCTTACAAGAGTATCAAAAAAAGATTTGATGTAAATTACAGTGAAATTTGGTGGGCCAGTATGAAATATATCATATTCCTGTAAAAGATTTCTGGGCTGAGCCTCAATAAATGATAATAAATTTGTGGTCTTAAAATGCCTTGGAAGAAAGTAAAGCAAATTTTTCAGATTTCCTAAACTTCACTTACATATGCATAATCTCATAGAATAATTTCTTGTAACGTTTCTCACTATATCATGTTCAAATAGCTTACATAGTCTTGGGCAACCCTTCTTCATTTTCTGAAACAAAACCTGAATGATTGAACCAATAAAAGCATTTATGTTAGTGTTGTCATGAATCTTATTGCAAGATGTTTTCTAATGTCTCAGGACAAAATGTCTTTATCAGACAGGAAAAATAAAATGTTTCATAAGAAGACTTAAAAAGTAGAAGGTGCTGTAGAAACGTTGATTATCTTCCCTCCTTGGCCACATGACTCTGTAAAGTGCCCTCTCACTGTACCTGGCAAGAGGGAGGTGTTACACAAGTCTTGTCTCCACAAGTGACTTCTGAAAAAACAATGTGTTAAAAACACACTTCTTCTGTCCAGGTGGAGATGTTAGCTGTTTTTCCCCCTGACAAAGCACTCGTGGTGCTTTATAATATTTTTAAGGAATATTTAAAGGGATATTTAACACTAGATAACAACCATAATGGAGCCATGATCTAGCTCTCTGAAAAGATTATTTAAACATTTTGATGTTAAAGCTAAGGTGAAGTACTCTGTACTTCTGGTTCACCAGCCAGGAACAAACCAGTGATATGAGCTCTCTGGTAAGAGGTATTGACATGGACTGCAAATATCTCTTCTTCCCTTGGGCATTTTTTCTTTCCAAAAGTTAAGAGCTCGGTCAGTTACAATCAAGGCAATGCAGTACTTTTCATCTCATGAGTGAAAAGGTAGCAGGTTCTTTCAGAAGCCAGTGAAAAATTACCTGGTAATTTCTGTTCTCCTGCAGAAGCTGGGCTTTTTACATCAGTTCCCATACTTGCTTGATCACCTTCACAATCTGTTTGTGAGGAGATTCATTTCTCTATGCCGTATTCTGCTTCATCTTAGCAGAAAAAGGATACATTTAACCAAACTTGATTGCAGGTAGAAGCCTTATTTGCAAAAATAACTTCTTAGTTTTGACAAGAGTCTGTGCCTAACTTCTAGGGAAATCCTGTGAGTATCCTACATTACACTTTCTCTCCATAGTCTGAATAGGGTAAGGGGACAGGGATGGGAGAGGGAATTTTTACAGAGCTTCTGTTTGCCCAGCTTTTACTTACTGGAAACCAGGGCACTTCAGAAAGACAGCGATAGACGGAGACCAGTCATCCATATCAATTTGTAGCATAGGCCAGGTTTTTAACCAGGTTCAGAAGCTAGAAAGTGCTTTCAAAACTAGATATTTATTAGCTAGAGATTAAAATGTAGGAAAACCGCTGGGCTGTATAACCATTTGCATTTGGATGCGTGCAGCTCCAAGGTTCCCACCAGTATTGTTATTATACAGCTGGGCTGGGAGGAGGTTGTACCTGAATATGACTGGTATTGAGAGGCAGGAAGCAATGGCTTAGACACAGCTACATGGTTTCCCAAGACATAATACTTAACCAGGAAGCTTAGCTTTTGTCTATTGTGCACCTGTTATAAAAGAAGTGACCCCAGATTCTTGGTGAAGAAGTAGGGAGATGCTCAGCCTGAAACTACTTGCCCTGGTAATACACTGGGAAAAGCTAGTCTTATCTATAGTAGAAAATGTAGAGAGTTTGCCTTGGCAAGTTTGAGACAGGAGACTTATTTTCACAGAAGCTGGAAAGGATGGGGAAATAATTCTATTTTCAGAACAAGCAAGAAGCAAGAACTTGAAATTTAGCCTTGTGTATAATATAAAATTAGAAGCAGCTCAATTTATAGTAATCTTGTAATATTATTTCTCTTTTTTGACAGCTTGAAGCTTGCTAATTTCCTGACTCACAATGCTTTCAAGATCCTTGCCATATCATCAGGTATTCATTGGCCCAAAAATGCAATACTATTTTGTTTAAAGGATGCTACAAACAGTGGCTGGAATTTTACACAGTCATTAATACATTTAAATACGCTTTGGAATAATCCCATTTACTGTAGAAACCTCTACATTATTTTTTCATAGTTTTTTTCCATTGTAGCAGCTTGGTCATCATGTGTTAAACATTGTTATTTAGCTGTCATAATGTTTTTTGCTTCACATAAGAAGTGAGAAAAAGCTCATTCACAGTTCTCCCGTGTATGAAGTATCATCATAAAGGACAGGGTTATCTTAAATATGTGATGTTACTTCAATTTCAGTCCATTTCATGTTGTTGGCTCTAACATCAGCCCTGGAAAGGTACTTTTTTATTCTCATTACATGAATTTACATGCTTATAATTTCTCATAAGGCTTTTAAAATTTCTCTTCAGTGTGGATTATATTTTTTACAAGATGTGTGCTAGTTAACATGAATCTCTGGGGTAACTCTTCATATTCAGTAGAGTAACAAAACATTTTTTTAAAATTTCATATGCAGATATGCATAATTTTTGTTATCTATATCTAGTATTACTAATAGGTCTACTCTCTTCTGCAAGAAAGATCCAAATTTGCTATTAGTGGAAATCTAGCAGAGGAATTATACCAAGAAAAAATTAAAATGCAAACATTTGAACAAGTGCCCAGGAGGAAGGGTAGGATTTTTTGTAACATCACTAAATTGCAAAACAGTAGTTTTTAACTCTTTGTCAGTTTTCAGATTCTCATAGTTTGGCATCAACTCACAAAACAAGCTGAGGAATTGCCCTACATCTAAGCAAAAATCACAGAAGCTAGAACATAGAAAAGATGTACAAATGTCTAGGCAGGCTCCTGCCTGCTTTTGCCTGGGTTTACCATTCCTAGCCCAATGCCAGACAAAGACCCTGCAGAGCTATTCAGGTGTGTCTGCATTGTCACCCTCGGGTACCTGTATCACCTCAGTTTTTAAGTTACAGTTCTCAGTAATCAAGTCCTGCCTGTACCTGAATTGTGGTCGTGCAATGAACTCTCAGGATGAAGGAGGAAAAACAACAATAAAAAATTCTCCCTGAGCCAATGCATGGAATTGCAAATAGAGCTGGGAGTTAAAATGGATCTGGATGGGATACAAGCTAAACCATTTGAGGTTTGGAAGAGAATTGATCTTTTTGTAAGTCAGGAAAGCACAAACACATTCTTAACAATAAAGGACCTGGACCTGACATCTGAGTCAACAGGGAGGGAATGGATGATAAGCAGAGCAGGTTAGCCCAAGGCAATCATGTGGAAGCTGTCAATGTTGGGGTATGTTTGGATCACAGAAACCAGTCATCCTCTAGCCTGGCCATCCTGTATATACAACAAAAAGCCACAATATACTCTTTGTGTAGATTTTGTGGTTTAAAGGCATGTGTGATTTAAAGCCACGTGAACCTTGCACTAATCATAATTTCAAAACTATTTTGAAGTTTAAATGTATATGTAAAGAACAAATATGCTTACTGAACTATTTTTTTCTTCCCCCTCACAGCACAGTGTAACTCTGTGTTCTACAATAAGCTGAGGAGGCAGCTAAAGCTATAATCATGTTTGCCTTCAGCATTAACACCATTTAGTATTTTCTATCCAAATCTTGTAAATTTTCTCTAGAAATTTACAGAAAACCAGAGTGTTTTACCACATTTTGAAGACATTTTATTTGGGGACCTTCAGCAGATGCAGGTGTTGGCCAGAAACTTAACACTTGGAAGGGGAAGTTCATTGAAATACCTGGGTCTTTCAAATCTTTTAAATATTTGGCTCAGGTGTTAGCCTTAAGCAAGTGAGCTACCTTTATTAATTAAACTACTTCCATTTCAGAGAAGTACACCTCTCATGCTAACATTAATGTTCCTATCCCATGAGCTACCCTTTTTCAAGTACCCCATCCTAGTAAATGGAAAAAAAAAATACCATGAGTATGCTTCCCACTGATAAACTGAAGAAAGCAGAAGTTGCCTTCTGAGAATACAAAGGAAAAATTGGGTCAAGGACACAGGGGCAGGAGCAGACAGTCACACTTTTGTCCATACTGAAGACACAAGCTCTAGATTTCCTATATGTGATATGCTTTCATGCCTAGTGGAAACTTATTTATGACTTGTTAATGCATTGGAGTTATAGAATAAGTAGAAAATTGTGTAAGTACTGGCATTATTGCAACTTAAAAATGCACATAATGATCACTTGGGAACAAAATAGCATGTCCTTGGATCTTTTTGGTTGTAAGTATGAACTTTGGAGTATTTTTGTGTGTGGGGTGTAGATACTTTAGAAGAAACCTAGTGCAACCGAGAGTAATGACAATGCAGATTAGAATAGAAGAGCTTCAAGAAAACATGATTTATTCAAAAGGGAGTAAGTCAGCTTTATTTGTATTTTCAGTGTTTCTGGACTGTAAAGTGAGTATTAATCTGCATTTCACTGAATGTGTGCTCCCAGTTCCTTTTTATTATTTCTTTCATATAACCAATGACATTTCAAATTGTATGTAAATGGGTTCAAAAATTAATTAGTATGACTTTTCTAATGAACCCAATGGTTTCAGACTACAGAGGAGTGATAGGAGATATGTCCTGTAAAATAACAGGCACCATTATTCTTATAGTTGTGCATATTGAAAGTGTTCATCACTGCTGTGATGGTTTGATTACCAGCTTTATTGTTTTCAGCAAACACAAATATAATGTCACAAATCATTAGGAGATTGTATAAAAATGACACAACCATGTTATGCTCAGCTTTTATGTAGAGCTCATTGATTATGAGAATATAAAATATTACACTGATTGTGTGGAATCATGTGGGGCAAAAAAAGCACTGAGAGATTTGTTGAAGCAAAAGGAGTCTGCTTGTGACCTGGATTCTGCAATATCATGGAAAATCAGTGTTAGCAAAGTTGACATTAATGACTATGTGGCTGCCACAGCCTGGCTGTCTCTCTTATACGTTGCTTTTTCCCATCTTCTGTGCAACCATTTCCCCAGTGCACATTCTAAAACCCACGTTCCATTTCATCACAGCTCTCCTTGGAACCTTTTTTGGAGGAAGAGAAAGTCTGAAACTAGAAAGTGTTCTTATATTTATGTGAGTATGTGTACATTAAACTTCTCATGGTGGTTTTGCACTACTAAGGCAGGCTTTTGTTTTGAGATAAATCATCCTCAGGCACTGCATTACTTGGATTTCTTAATAGTGACCCACATCACAATTTCATGAAAACCAGATAAGACATACAGAGATTCTGACTAATGCTTTTTGGTAGGCCTTTGTTACAGTTTTTGATGTGACACCAAGATTTTCCCCTCTAGGTCTCTCACAAAATCTCTGTTGCTCAGTTGGTTCCACCTCCTGAAACGTTTGGACTAGCTGATTATTTTCCTTTTTTTTTCCCTTCTACTTTTGCAGCTCTTTGGTTTCTTTATGACAGAGAAAAGGGAGGTATTATTTTACATGAGTTTTGTGGTGAGGGAAAACAGATTATCATCATTCCCACTGACATAACTTCTTTCTTTTCCATTCGTGATGCATTCTCCACTATCACAATTGAATTAGTTTCATTGATTTATCTTGTTTACCATGCCTTCTGTAACAGGTTGACTATAATTCTGTCCACCATTGTACCAATTGCACTAATTGTTTATACTGTTACAGAAAATATTATAAGAACAGAATAAATTAATTAGCCCATTATGCCATTACAGATGCAACATTGTATCAGTCTTCTGAAATATTAATAGATTTTTATGAGACAAGGAGGGCTGGAGCCAGTAAAAACCTCCAGCACATGAAAATTTGGATAATCATGCTCATATGGCATTCTGCTGCCTTATCCTTGTAGCAATGCCATAGTCATGGCTGCTCTCAGTTTTTTAACATTTGCAATGAACTTTATAATTAGCAGTAACGAGGAATCCTCTAGTTCATTTGTTAGTTAGAAGCACAGCTTCTGGCTAGTACTAGTTTGAAAATAATTGATTTATATTTCAAAGCGGTACATTGAATACATTATTACACAAAGATGATCTAGTCAAATAATCTCATTACAGGGATGATATTGCAAAATTTATCCTTAATAGGTTGTACAAAACCTAAAAGTTAAGGGGTTATTTTCACATGAAATTCACTGCAATATTTTTATTCAAACCTACTTTGCTGACAATATTTCTTAATGTAAAAGGTGCTCTTTTCCAAACTGAATGTTTCATGAGACACGGTTTAGAAAGAAGGGCAAACTTGTGCTTTAACACTTGCGAAAGTAAGTCTGTAGCTAGTAAAGTTTTTACCATCGATCAAATTGGTTTTGTCATCAGTTATTTTTTAATAGACCATTTTTGCAATTATTGTCCCCCAGACTTACAATGCTCTCATTTAACAGCTCTTCAGGCTTGTGTAGTTTGGGCAACCAAAGATTTCACATATTCTGTGCTTTAATTTAAATATATTTCCCCCAGACTTTAAGGATCTGACCTTGTCTTTCCTAAAAGATGTCCTTTGTGTTATTCTCTTCTCACAGCTTCCCAAACACATCGAGTGCCCACTCAAAGGTCACAACCACCAGAGCAGCGCTAACAGTCCTTGGAGCTTAGGCTTAGCCAGACTCTTTCCTGACCATCTCTTGGATCTTAATGCCCGAGAGCCAGTAAGGCTCTCAGTGCTGGGGAGAGTATCTGACAACAGCATAGGCAATGAGATGTCCTTTTTTGTCTACTTAGGTTCTGCAATTTAGCAGAGCAAAGGCATGGATTTTTTTCTTAGAGGGCAGGTTGCAAGGTCCAAGTATGAAAATATATTGTGTGCCTGTCCGGCAAAAGAGGTGAAGATTTGCTGGTGAAATTAAGAGGGTTTAAAAATGAGGAGGTTGTGATAAGGCCTAATTGGATAATGTTCTGTTCTGGCTTTTATCATGATGCTTGATTTAGTCAATTACTCTTTTATTAGATTGTTTTACTGAAATCATGATGATTGTAATATGTTGTATCATAGGATACTTCTGCTGTCAAGATTTATTCTCTAAAGGAACATTGAAATGCCAAGTGTGATTTTGAACAGGTCTAGGAAAATAATTTAAACTCTAGTTATGAACATGAAAACAGCTGAGTCAAAAAAAAGTTGTGTAGGTTACTTCTTACTTTACAGAGAATATAGGCATAACTGGTGGAGCAATTAATTGCACTTAAGGGCTACTTCCAAGCATTTCTTTTTTCTAAGGTAAATTTAGAAATACTCAGAGGGTGTAGCATAATCAGTGCAGCACTGCTGTAGCCTTTTATATGATAAGAAAGGGATTTCAGCACACAAAACTCCATGATTAATACTGAAATGAGATTAGTAGCCTAACCAGCTAAGGAACCGGCTATCACTAATGGACAACACTTAGCACCTCTTTAGACCTTTGTTCTGTTCCTATGAAGACTCTTACTGCCTGATGTGAAGTTGAAACAGCCCTTCAATCCCTTGCTTTATAGTTCTGTGTAGCTGGCATTAAAAGCATCTTTAGGTGGTTTTTTGGTTTTGGGTTTTTTTTTTTGGTTAGTTGGTTTTTTGATTGGTTTTTTCTTTGGTTTGGGTTTTTTTTGTTTTGTTTTGTTTTGTTTTGTTTCGTTTTGGTTTGTTTTTTCCTTTTCGGGAGAGTTTGGATCATAGCATTTTTAAAAACCGAAGAAAACATTACATTGGAACAGCCACTCCAGGCCCTGGACACTGGATACATGAAATAGCATTATCAAAATTTCAGAAGTCAGATATATCAAACATTTTGTCTAAAGCTCGTTGCAGTGACAAATCATTGCATTCACTCACTTTTCAATCACTTTTTCAAGCAAACTCAGATTTAAGGCTATTTGATGTGATCCAAATGCCTTTTTCTGTACACAAAATTCAATTCAGGTTTAATTATACCACTCACCTGTGGCTTGTTATGGATGTAGGTATACATTTGTACAGGGGAAGAAAAACAAAACAATGTAAACTAATCAGTGGTTTGGGCTTCTAAAGTTGTTGAATGTTTTCTATTTTTACTGAAGTTATGCCAAGACTGAGTTTGTTTATTCTCATTTTGGACAAGATCCTTCCTTTAACTAACAAAGTTTAAAAAATATTTTTTTGTCTTTTTTGTCTTTTTTTTTTTAATTCTTTATGTCTGACTACACATCTCACTTATTTTTAATCTATTGCTCCCTTTAATTGAAAACTTATAAAAGTGCTGGTCTGAGGTACTTGGGATACAGATTTTCTGCTTTATTTGCAAAGCAAATAGAATAGGTGTTCTTCCCATGACCCTCTCAACAGCACTTGTAGACTTTATTATTTTTCTCCAGAAAATACACACTTACAGATCGATGTTTCTTGCTATTTTTTTCTTTTTATTCGTTGTGTTCTCATTCAAATTTTCTAACCAAGAAAATAATTAGCAACATATAATCCTCAGTGATGGTACGTTTAAATGCTTGGAAACTGGTGATGATTTTTGCTTTCTCTGGTCTGAGCAAAAGAGATTGTATTTCAGGGGCCCTCAGTCCTCTCACATTTAAGTCACTCATTCTGAATTTTTGGTTTCATTTTCTCTAGTTTGAATTGGTGCACAATTATTCTGATTTATAAAATTTATGAAATACTCTAAAAATATTGTACGTCATAATTTATATTTTGCAACAAAAAGAAAACTTTAGAAAGAAGCCATTTTTTTATCTTCACAGTTCCCCTGCATATGTTGTTCTGTTTTTACAGGTATTATATATCAGAAATTCTTGGACTTTTAAAATTACCCTACATAATTTACTGTCATGACACAGTAGAAAGTTATCTCCAGGGTCACTGAATCAAATAACGTCAAATGCAACCTTCATAAGTTTATGAAATCATTTAAGAATTTCTTACCTCTCCAATGCTACCTGAAGCATGGCTACAGGGCTTCATCCTTCAGATGATTAGAAATCATTTATGTGGATCTACTTAAATATATTTATAGACAGCTTGCTCCTGTTAACATTGCTTCTTAGCAGTTCTTTTCTTGGGTATTTTCCTTTTATTGCCTTTAAGGTGAATAACCTTATACTATCAGTTTGTATTTTTCTGTGCTAAGATGAGCAATTCTTGCAGGCTCCATACTATAGTTCCTTTTATCTCACTCAACTTGCTCTTTTATTTCAGCCAATTTCAGATGAAAGATGTTTTTTTCAAGAATACAGTAACTAAAACTTTGCACTGTATTCTATCCAAAGTATCTGGGTATCCTCTGGTTTGTCATTTGTCATCATTGTGTCATTGGTGGAATGTGGACTCCTGAAATATAACTAGCAGATAATTTTCTTTCATCATCATTTCCAGCTGATAGATTTCCTGTTTAACTACACTACTTTTCATCTTTCTAGTGCTCACTATTTTCTTGCTCTTCCTGTCTGTTGTTCTGAGTCTACTCAGCTCTGACACTACCTCTTAGCAGTGTGTCAACAGCAATTTCTCTGTGCCAACCTCATTTATGAAAGCACTGTATAAAGTGGCCTGAATGTCACTTTGAGGGCAATATCACCACTGATATTACTCCAACCCACCTCCAGAATCTGTTCAACTCCCTTTCAAACTCCCAAATATTAAGTCGTATTCTAATAAGAAACTTATTCTGGTTTGTTGGTTGGCTTTATTCTTGGTTTGTTGTTTGGGTTTTTTTCTGCCCAGATGTGTTCTGAGCTCTCTATATACCTGTTGTTTTCCTCCGCCCTTTTCTTTTTCCAGCAAGATTAATGGATACCCCTAGCTGCTGTGCAGCTCTGCAGCTGTTCCATTTCCTCTGCCTCCTCTGAGCATGCCACAGTCCATGCTTTGTGCCTCAGCATGGATACATGACCCGCAGTTCCAGGGGGCTAGTCCAGACTAACTTGCTATCTTCAGGGTTTTATGAACCCCTGCCAAATCCAAGGCTTTAATGTGGCCCTTGTTCATGAAGGATCTTTATCAATATAGGTAAGTTACTCGTAGCATTAGAAAGTGAGAACAAATTCTGCATAAAAGCTTGAACTTGTAAGCGGCTGTCCAATTTTGGAATAAACTCATAGATACAGCAGCTGAGTATCTAAGCTTTTGGGTTTTATATTAATGGGAACATCCTTTGTTTAATTTTACCACCATCTCCAAGCCTGATCTGTATATAACACCCAGCAAAACAGATCTTGGTTAGTCTGCTGTCTATATTTAAGCCAGTGTTGAAAAGTCTAGGAAGTTAAAATATGCACATATAGGGAGTAAAGCACCTTAAGTCTATGAGGGACTGAACAAGATCTAATAACATCATAGAAAGTTGTGCTTTAATGAGTTTGAAAATTGAATCTTAGCCAGAGAAAATGAATTTAAAGGATCAATAGAGATGGATTATTTTTGTCAGAAAACATGCATTTATGTTGCTTCTCATGCTACTTAAAGGAATGCTTGTTATCTTGTTTGAGTCTTTTTTTTTCTCTTTTTTTAGTAACCATATGTTTCAGCATCAGCTTATACCCTGATGAGTAGAATTAAGGCAATACATCACTGTACCTGTAAACTCTGTGCCTCTGCCTTCCAGTGATGGTCTGGGACATACAACCCCTCATTTGCACAGTTTAAATACAGAAAAGAAATTAAATTATTCATCAGGCCCATTTTCTGAAGTCATTAATGACAAGTAGTGGAAAAGGAGAAGAAAAAGGAGGTTCTGAACTTCCCATGCACTGTGGTTCTTCTGCAAAAAGTACACGAGACAGAAATTCAGTAATTTGTAGAGGTAATCGGGTGGGTGGGTGTGGTTGGGAGGGATAGGGTGGACTTCTGTGAACATAAAGAGCCACAAATGGGTTTTTACTTAGCTCTCCTAAGTTCCTCCTACATTTCCTACATATTGTGAAAGAAGGAAAATACAACCTTATGTTACTGGTTGTTTCTAGATAAATAATTGTCCTCTCTTGATGGCAGAAGGCCAGACTGCTTAGGGAAATACCTCTTCTTCTAGAGAAGGAAGAAGAAGACTGGCTTCTTTAAAAGCTACAAAATAAGCCCTAAAGATAGAATTCACCAATTTTTACAGGTGGAATTTATCCCATGAATCCACAAAACTAGACTCAACTCTTATATCTATATTTGGAGACTATTATCCCTGAACTGATGGAAAACCTAGCATCCGTATCTATTCCATAGAGATTAGAGTTAAAATTTGCCCTTATAATGCAATAAATGTTTAAAAAAACTTTTGACAAAATTGGAAATAAAGATTTTTGCTTTAGCTCTGTTTAAATAGTGCAGATGAAATAATGAAAGTATATGAACTTCATTTGATATTTGACATTTATCTGACTTCTTGATGACTTGTTAAGATAATCAAGCACATTCTTTTCCTGTAACTTCCTTATGCTTCTCTTTGAGAATTATAAAAAAATATTTTGTCTTTATAGATTGTATTTTATAGATTTATATATATGAATGTTTTGCATACTTTCATCACTTAAGACACTCATCAAATCCAGTAATTATTATTACTTGGCACTGGTGAAGCCACACCTCAAATCCTGTGTTCAGTTTTGGGCCCCTCACTATAGGACAGGCATTGAGGTGCTGGATCGAGTCCAGAGAAGGGCAACGGAGCTGGTGAAGAGTCTAAAGCACACGTCCTGTGAGGAGCAGCTGAGGGAACTGGGGTTGCCTGGAGAAAAAGAGGCTCAGAGGGGATCTTATCACTCTCCACAACTGCCTGAAAAGGAATTGTGGACAGGTGGGTGTTGGTCTCTTCTCCCAGGTGACAAGTGACAGAACAAGAATAAATGGGCTCAAGTTGTGCCAGGAGAGGTTTAGATTGTACACTAGGAAAAATTTCTTCATGGAAAGGGTTGTCAAGCACTGAAATGGGCTGCCAAGAGAAGCGGTTGGAGTCACCATCCCTGGAGGTATTTGAAAGACTTGTGGATATGGCGCTTGGGGATAAGGTTTAATGGTGGACTTCGCAGTGCAGAATAGTTGGTCTCAATGATCTTAAAACTCTTTTCCAACCTATATGATTCTTTGAATCTCTAATTTCCTTTTCAGGATGAGATATCCAGGGATAATCTGGATTACTGGCTAGTCATATTGTAAAGATAGCACTGTGCAGTACTCATTGTGTCATTTTCTTATTTGTGTTGTGGACAGAATGCATTTTTCTTTATAAGACAGAGTGAAAATCCAGTATGACAATATTGGCAAAAAGTCATCCCTAAAATGAGAATAATATGTAGCCAGTGTTCTGACACTCTGTTGTTTGTTTTTTTTTAAAGTGTTATATGGTTATTCATGGAAACACAATTGAGACTGAAAATATATGCTAAATCACACACTGCTGAATATTTGTGCAAATACTGAAATGCCACCTTTCTGCATGTCACTTTCCACATTTCCAAAGATTTCACACTGTAACATCAGATCCAGAGCACTATCTGAAGGGTATGAGCTTTCTTAAAGGTTTGTTGATTTCTCACCTAAGCAGATAACTGAGCTGCAAGCAAAGCTCAAGCTTCGCAGAAATACCTTGGATATTTGCTACCCAGTGAGATTAAGGATCTATCTCCACAAGGTATGTCTCTAAGCTCCCTGGCAAAATATATCAACTCTCCCTTTAGCTTCTCCACCTGCATTTTCTTATGTCTCAGCAGAAGTAGCAGTTTGTGAAAGTAACTTTTAGAGGTTTTAGATTTTTTTCCCTTACACATCACACTGGTACTTTTCTGTTTGAACATTGCTTAGACTGTCACTGATAAAAGCCTTTCTACCTGGGAAAGCACATCTTTAATATCTAAAATCTAAACTTTTAAAATGTAATCTGAAATCTAAACTTTTGTAAAAAGAGATTCTCTCACTGGGACAAATTCTTCTGGGTGGCATTATTAACAGGACTTTACCCATGTCTGTCTAAAGAGAAGGACAAATTTTGTGTCAAGGTTGATTATCAGATTACACTGGCTTGATGATGACGGCAGCAGCCTGAAGTTGATGGCCAGAGGTAAAGCTGAATTTTATGAACTCTAATGGTTTTGAATTGCTGCTGTATTACCAGGGGGAAAGACTTTTAATTTTTTTCTAATGCAAAGCATTCACAAGTCTCCCTGGACTCACTGGGATTTTGGTGTGACACTCTTTTCAAGAGCTCTGAGCCTACCATGGAATGCTCCTCTTGTGTCTTGATCACAAATCCTCTTCAGTTCACTAGTATTTCATTGGAATCTGGTGTTTAATTCAGATCAGCAAGTAAGAAAAAGACTATACTCATATTAACCAAAGAGCTAGGAGATGGAATAGGTGCCATAAAGAATTCACCACCAAAACAGTAGGAGGAACAAAGCTTTCAGTGAAGACAACGGGAAATAAAAGTAATGATGCTTTCAAAGTCTTTAGAAAGCTGTGTTAAGGTATCTTGTGATAACTTAGGCTGGATGCAATACTTACAGAGTTAAACAGCTTTCAGAATTCACAGAAATTACTGGCCTTACAAGGAAAGAAGTGTTGTTTTGTTAGTAGTTGATATTAAAGACATAGAAATAGCTTAGAATTTCAATTGCAGTTGAAAAGTCCTTGAGTTTTCACTCCCCAGAAAAGGGAACATGACCGCCCTCATTAGTTTTTTTTAAACTATCTTTTCCTGCTTGCCTCCACTCTTTTCATTCTGTAAGCCACCTCTATTGCTGTACACAATAGACACATGCTGGCTGTGTTCATGTAACCACTCGTCTTAGATGTTAGCTGAGTTTTCAGTGCCTAATTGTGGGATGAAAGTGTGCAGAGTTTAGGGATATGTCCTCCTTCCTAAAATACTAGAGACAAGAGCACTCAACAAACACTTTTAAAATTATTAAGTCCACTTACCCTCTTTGGCTGAAACCCACTCCTTTTGTCACAGCAGCTACAGTAACCTTTTCTTTTTTTCTCTCCGCTGCCTACATCCTTTGGCATAGTTTAATGCAGAAAGGCTACTGTTAGAAAAAAAAAGAAAAGATAAAGAAAGAAAAAATAAATAAAATCATTCCTTCTGCTGTGGAGAAAAAGTTCTTGGAATTCAGAATAATTGATGTATGAAACAGAATTTGGAGTCAGTCAGCAAAACGCATCTGCTATGCCCTAGGAAGCACTACAAAAGAACTATGTGCTCTTAACCCCTGGGTGTTTAAATCTAATCTTCAGAGAAAAAAAAACCTTCTTTTCGAGGAACAATTTTCTCATCTGTTTGTCTCTAAAAATCTTTTTTTTTTTTTTTAACTCTGTTAATCAATCTAAAATGCAGTGCTTTTTACTACTTTTTACAGGAAATTATGAAAAGAATGGAGCACATCTTCACTCTTTAACGTGCATAGATTCAGGGAACCTCACTGAGTACTGAAGCACTGTAGAAACCTTGGCTCCTTAGCTTCACTGGATTTCCAGTAGTCCAGAAACAAAAGAATCAACAGTCACCTGAAAAAAATGAGCAAAAAAATACTATTGAATAAATATTCTGTTTTCACAAAACACAAGCTTACTGTATATTTTGGCCTGTGGATAGATTTTCTGTACCTTCTTATAAAAGACAGTATGATTTCCCATGTTTTCCTTCTTTTCTTTTGTAACTGAAAGGCTAAATGAAACTCTTACAGAAAGCATTCAGGATTTTGAGAAGCCATTGAATTTTTGAAGGCAGAGAGGCTATTCAGCATTTCAATTGGCATTCTTTAACTTTAGGGCTGAGTGGCTGTGCAGGTCATTGTTGGGAAATGTATTGCTCTGCTAACATATTTGCTGGAAGAGGTTTTGTTTTTCCTGCTTGCCTGAAACACTTTGTCACTGCTTTGGTATTTTGTCTTTGCTGTCAAAGACTTCCCTCCGCACCACTGACACATAAGGAAATGGCATTTCACCCGTGCAAGGTGAACATGAATGTGCACTTGATCAAATGAATGAGGATGCTTGCAAGTGGGATTTTTCTTCTCCTGTATTGCTGCTTCTTACACCTTGTGTTCATGCTTTTTCTGTGGGCTGTTTAATGGTATGCAGTAATAAAAAGTATTTTAGCCTTTTGCCTTTGAATCTAATATGGTTTCTTGGGGTCTAATATGGCACACCAGCAAATCTCAGGCTGGAGTTCGACCTTTGTTCAAGTAATTCAGTTCGTATGACAGAACAGAATACTGGAAAGGAAGACCCATCTGTAGGCCGCGGTTTTTCCATGTCAAATGAAGTAAAACAACAAAATTCAGCTTGCTTTGGCAATCTCATTCGTCAGTTATTCATATTACACAAATTCGCAGAATCTGACTAAAGTAATAGCCACAAACCAAGAGCCTCGCTTTAGTGGGTTCAATTTATTTAATTATTTTTCTATTTATTTATTTATTTATTTAAATAAATAAGGCAAGATTTTGAAATCTTTCGGGTATTTTTCTTGGAAACAGTAGTAACAGGACTTCATTATGAACTAGGGAATTTTACTGATGTAAACAGACCCCAACTGGACGTGTGTTTTGGACTTCAACTTCTTTCAAGTTGATGCATATCAAGTACAGATAGCGTTCCTGAGTGCTAATCATATCTTCAGAAAAGTGTTTTGAAGCTTTTGGGTTTTGATATGCTTAAAGTCTTAACAAAATAGAGGGCTAAGAGAAATTAGATTTGCGATTTAAGTTTATTTGCATAAACTAATGACTAATTTTGGAGACTGTGGACACAAAGGAGATGAAAATTCTTGGATAAAAGCACATAGTTTCTTATTTCTACCATCCCATCATGATAACAGCTGTGCTCATGGTTCCAGCATATGGACTTATTTGCTTGCTGTAGAAATATACCTACATCAACTAGGTGTAGAGGCATTTTATAGCCTGGTTGAACTAAACATGAACTGAACCTCTTCCATAGCCTGAGTACAGAATAAATATTTGGTGGACTTCAGGATTCAGTCTTCATTATAAATCTTCCTGCAGGACAAAGGGAGCTTGCATGAATGACTCTAATATAGTTGTTTCTGACACCCTATCCCTACAGAAAACATATGAGTACTGTGGAAAAATCACATTTCTGTGCTATGAATGATTAAAGCCTTTTTCATCTTGTTCTATGTTTGCCCTTAAGTTTCATACTGATGCCTTTTTGTATTGTTTGTAACAGCAATTATAGCATCGAAAAATCTCTGGGTTCTTATAGACTTTTTAAACATTAGACCTAAAATAACCAGCTATGAGATTGTCTTCATGTCACAGAGGTGTTGAGAAAATGAATTAACAGCTATGAAATGATAATAAAAATGGAACAGTGCAGAACACTGCCTTATGGTCATTAGGTATACATATCCATACACTGAACGAAACAGAGAGCCATGTAATTGAGAAAAAAATTTATCAAGAACAATATAACAGAAGAGGATACATAATATAGAGATATTTGAATTTTTGAATTCTACCTGAACTCAGACCAAAATTTAGTTTAAATTATTTCCTTAAGAAATTAATTTTTACCATTGCATTATATTAATATATTTTTAAACTTCCTTTCTCTGAGGAATGCACTTTCATAGAAAGCACAAAAAATGTTTTTGTGTAATACTGATAACAAAATATTAAGTTATGGTGGTGCTGTCCATGTGGGACAAGTCAACTCTACTCTTTCTCCTCTTCTCAGCTTTTCGGACGTATCCATATTCTCAAAATCACTAAAATTATACATAAACTAGGAAGTGAGATGCATTTGACAATGAACTGGGAATGAAAAACAACTCTGCCTTAGCCAAATGTGCATCTTGATCTCTTCATCCTTGAGGATCAGAGATATTTCAAACTAGCAAAGAATTTTTAGAGAGTTTTTTTAATCAATTCAGTTTCTGCCTAAAACTGTGACTCAGCAGAGGGGGTAGGGTTTGTGTTATGATCTTAGTATTTTTGAAGTAATACTTTACCTGAAAACTTTCTGAAAATTAATCAATAAATATAAAATGCTTAATGTCTTTTAACATAATCCCTCTTTGTCTAAACAAGTGTGTTTCTTTTGTACAAGTAAGCAAATAGTTTGAGCCCTGATGGTGACATAATTGTCACAGCAACTAATTGTATGATACAAGAAGTATTGATATTTCAGCTGATGCAGCAACTAAGCAGTTGTGAAGAAATGGATAGAAAAGCAATAAAGGATATTTTACACTGACTTCTCCAGCAGGTTTTCAAAACATGAAAAAGTTATTTAAATAATCACTGTTGCATATTGAACATAGAAATGAAAATACTTATATGTCATTCTAATATCCTGAAAATGAAATTGGCATATGTCATCTCATGCACTTTTCCTCTGTTTTATCATATAGAAAAACATCATTTGGGTAGGGGTTTTCATCTTTTTCTTTTTTTTCTTTTTCTTTTTCTTTTTCTTTTTCTTTTTCTTTTTCTTTTTCTTTTTCTTTTTCTTTTTCTTTTTCTTTTTCTTTTTCTTTTTCTTTTTCTTTTTCTTTTTCTTTTTATTTTTCTTTTTATTTTTATTTTTATTTTTATTTTTATTTTTATTTTTATTTTTCTCTTCCTTTTTCTTTTTCTTTTTCTCTTCCTTTTTCTTTTTTGCTCTTCCTTTTCTTCTTCTTTTCCCTCCTTTCCCTTTCCCATTTCCTTTTCTTTTTTGTTTCCTTTTTTCCTTTTTCCTTTTCTTTTTTCCTATTCATTTTCCTTCTTTTTTCCTACTTTTTTCCTTTTTGTTTTCTTTTTTCTTTTTCCTTTTTTCATTTTTATTCTTTTTTTCTTTTCTTTTCTTTTCTTTTCTTTTCTTTTCTTTTCTTTTCTTTTCTTTTCTTTTCTTTTCTTTTTTCTTTTTTCTTTTTTCTTTTCTTTTCATCACTTACTAATATTTTTGTTTGAAATTAAAGCTCCAAAAATTACCTCTTCAGTCCCTGGACTGCACTTCTTCCCATGGCTCATTTACTCTGCAGTGCTATTCCCATTCTTGATGCCGTACTCCAGGCTGAGACTGTCAGTTGTGCTTTACTTTCACTGACAGAGAGAGAAATCCCATGGTTGCCACTGTCAAGAACATTTCTCTTCCTTCATTCCACAGGGACATCAACAAGATATCTGTTCCCTCTCTCTGTGCTCCTCTGTCATAGGGGTGATCACCTAAGCTTGGGCTGCCTTTGCTTCTTCCTTCCATTGACAGCCACTGCTTGACATGTTATCATCATGCATGCAGAATCCTGCTCTTCTCATGTGCAAAGGTCTAACTGAACAATAAAAACCTTCAGTCAGTCCTTCCACCTCCCAGGCACTGGGAAAAAATAAATAACTGAGCAATAACCATTGTCTCAGAATCAATTATTGAAATGGTTTCTAGTCCCTGAGAAGGAAATATAAAGTTTAGAAAGGAAGCCTCGAAGACAGAGCAATATATAATGCAACTCCTTTTGTTTATATACAGTGAATATTTACTATTTCCAGGATAATGTTGTTTTAGTCTACATACAGATCCTATAAAACATTGTATAAAACTGATGCAAAATTGAAAAATAATCTGACAAGGTCAAATTCTTCATATGAAAAATGGTTCTCTGCCTCCAGTTAACATTCAAGGTATTATTTTATTTTCAATATGGAACAGGATCCACCATTGAACATACCTTTCAAATTCTGGTATCAGCTAATTCTCCCTCACCTTCCACGCCTGTGCTTCTGCCCTTTTCTTTCTCTTCTGACTAGCAGAGTCCCAACAGTTCATCCTTACTGCCTGATCTCGCCTGTCTCCCTTTATTTTTCTGGATGTTTAATATTTCTGGATATAGTCAGATCTAGTTTTTGAGAGATCCCAGCAAAAATAATAAAACTTGGTTCAAAGTCAAGGACTTCACACTGACAACACTTGGCCATCAGCCTCCTCCTGTTCATTTATTACCAAGAAGGAGCTTTTAGCTGAAGTACCTCAGGTGACTTCAGCTGTGCAGGAGACATGAAAAGAGACAGGCTTTTTCTTGCCTATATGAGTACCAAACCACTTAAAAAGTAATTTAAAAGGTCAGAACAAACTACTCTCTGCATGAAATGCTGCTAAAGAAGTGGGCTGGAATGTTCTACTCCATCTACAAATTGTAAGTGTTTTGAAGGGGTGCCCCATGTAGAAAGCATTGCAGTAATCTCCATTTGAGGTAGCAAAGGTGTAGGGAAAATGAGGATTGTCTTCTTGCCAAATATTCATGTAAGCCCACTTGACAGCCACTGTTGCAGAACCCAGTATGACCAGGCAATGAAGTGCTGCCCCCTGAGTACTTCACAACAGTGACTGAAAAAGCACCAGGCTTTATGATTATCAGCACTCAAATCAACAAAGCTGTAAAAAGAAATCAGTTCTGTTTCTTTTTGTCTGCTTGCATCATGAGCATGTAAATAGAATCTAATCCTATAATTGTTTTCATGTTAGTATCTTTCCATTAATCATGTATTAGTGTATATTTGGACTTTTATTTCACCTGAATCTGATAATTTTCTCTTTGGTGCTTTTCAAGCGCTTCCCATGAAGGCCTAGCTTATTCGCTCCTTTCATGTTCTACTTTATCTTGCAGTTTTTTGCTTACTACCTTTTTTCTCTTTGTTCCCCTAAATAATTTCCTTTCTTTTACTTGGTCCTTTTATTTCATTTTTTGTAATTTAATTTATTCTCTCTTCCATTCCCAGTCTATGCATTTCTTCCCCTTTACTATCCATTCAGTCCATCAGGACTATTCTCTTCTAATAGTTCAGCCTATAGTATTCATTTCCTTTTCCCATTTTAGTTCATTAATAATGGATAAGGCACTCCTTTGCAATTTCAAAACTTACCCATTTTAGTTTACACTCAAGTAGTTGAGACTGAGCAAGAAAATAAGTTAATTGCATTCTAGTGGAATCAGAATACAAATAACTGAGTAAAACTTGGAACTGGAAAGGAAGAAAAATGGAAGGAAATTAACTGAGGCGAGAGATGGACTAAAAAGTAGCAGTGGGTAGAACTGAGCACATAAGTATGATAGGGCTACACGAGTACCTGGAAAAGTGACTGAACTAGAAATAAACCAAGGAATCAAGTCGAATGATCTAGAAAGGGAAAGGAGTAAATACAGCTGAAATTCAAAGTGAGAGAAGAAAAAATATCCACAGAAAAGGGAACTAAACCTGGTGAGATGAGGGAAAAAAAAAAATTAAAAGGTTTTAATATCTTCAGTTCCTACTGTGAGCAGTATTTCAGTTTACTACCTTGTGACTGATAACCTCAGCTCAGTAGAAGGAAAATGTTCTATTAAAAATATCGTCAGTGTGCAATTAGAAGTGTGGCACAGCTAACAGCAACATAAGCACCAACCTATTTGAGGAGCGGTTGTATTGCTGCTAGAACAGGCATATGAGAATGCCTAATATTTCAGCTTAGTGAGGAGAAGACTCTTGAAAAGCTGATTATTCTTTGATCTGGTTCTTATCAGCTATATTGTGAAATCTGGCTTTTCTTCAAACTGCAGATAATTTGGCTGTCATAAACTGGCAGAGTAGTTTTGATTACATTGTTGCAATAAAAATGTACTGAAATTGGTTTCAATGGAATTCTGACACCTGTTTGCTAAATATTGTTAAATATTTGCATCGAGCCAAAAGCCTTAGAAATAATACAGTTGAAGCTGACTTGCAAATCTGAAAAAAATGAAACTATTCTATTTCTATTGTATGTGTCTATTTCTATAAACTATTCTACTCTATTGTAGCTATTACAGTTGTAATATCATCTCCATATTTTTCCCCCCTTGCTTTGCATTGATATTTACCATCAATAAATAGCATTTTTTTATACGCAATTGAAGATTTCTATGTCAATATGTATTGATATCTTTATGTCTGTAAGGACACCCTTAGCAGTCAGTTCACTACCTGTCCTCCTGGCTTGCCACAGTTTAACTGCTTCTCAACTAATCATGGAGTCGGAAAGATTGGAAAAGGAGAGGGAAAAACCTGAAAGTAGCACTAATAATGGCTATAATGCCTTACATCTGGGAAAAAACAGTAATGAAGTACCTCTGATAAGTGTGACATGTTCACCATAACTCTGTTACACAAAATACTGTTTAGACACCCTGTTTTCTACAGACAGTCAGTGTTAAACACTTTCCTAAAGGGAGCAGAAGCCTGGCCCAGATTTGCCTGAATTTTCAAACAGAATGGCTTGAAATTGTGGGCAAACTTTGAAAAGACTCAAGCTAAAACTTGTGCTTCAGTGTATATAAAGTAAAAAGTCATATATGTGTTGTGGTCTTGGATCAAAATTTTATTTTAAATTGGCTGAGAGGAAGAAAGATAGGGGTTTTGGGTTTTTTTCTGTTTGCAGGGATTTTTTTTCCTTAGACAAAAGCTTATTATAAATTTTATGCATGCATTTCTACAGTAGCTTGGAAAAAAATGGAGAGGTTGAATAATCTCAAGACTTGTCAAAATCCTCCCCCTCACTCCCACTTACATAAAAAAAATTGCTAGCTTAATTTGAGTGTATAGTTAAAATGATAAATAAGCCATAAATTGTCACTTTTGCCCATGTCCTTCCCAGAGAAATCCCCTTTTGCATTGAGAAACTTTCCTGGAGAAGGAGAATTCCTGGGAAGAGAACCTACTCATAAGATGTTGCAAAGCAATGACACCACACAGAGCTTGCTGTGATTTCTAACCGGCAGTGGGATCTCCTAAGCTGCACTTATAGAAGGATACTCTTCACGATTCTGAAGACGATACTAAGATGTAGAATAGTGGGAGGACAGATGCTGTACTGTGATGATTTTAGGGTCAAGGGCTTGGGCCTATTTTAGGAATAGAACTGCCTGAATTTGAAGTTGTTTGGCTACAGTCTGAAATGTTTAATCATCTTGACTCAGATGCACTTTTGGGAAGAGATTGGTTACATGCTACAAAATAACTACAGTATAGAACCATAGTGGAAGCCAAAAAACTCATATGGAATGAATATTGATTAAATGAGTCTGTAGGCATGTTGTGTAGCCACCAGAATGGCATGGAAAAGAAGGTCCCACAAAGAATGGACGACAGCAAAAAAACAGCTTTTGAAAAACAAAATAAAAAGCTCTCACTGGACCTCCAAAAAGTGCTTGGAGTCCAGAACTTTATCGAATGGTACTGTGGGGACATGGGGAGACACCCCTTGTGCCCACAACCAACCAGATCTCTTTGGCCTCTGTGTCAGAAAAATCCCATCATCCTCAGCAGAGTTGCTTGGCAACAGGTGGTCTTAAAATCGTGGATAGGGCTTTTTTCCCAGTTTTCTTCCCTCACTTTTGCACAGGTGAAATACTGTATTTTTTAGAGGGAGATTATGGCTTCAAGATTCAGTTATTTTTAGCTGTGCTGTTGAAATAACCGTGAAATAAGCTTAAGGAAGGTATATACTTTGATATGTAAGCACTGAAGACTATAACTTCATACTTTTTTTTTTTTTTTATTACAGTGTTCCTAAATGAATATCATTTGTAAGACACAACAGGAGTATGGTACACCTGTTTTGAAATCTGGAATTCTTGTTCCAAGATTTAATGGTAAATAGAGTCTTTTTAAAATGGAATAGACTTTTAATCATTTTAGACACCTTCACAGTTCCTGTGATGCTCATTTACTAGGGTTTTGACTCTCACAAGATCCCTTAAGGTATTCTGCTAAGGTCTCAGAAGTGCAAATCTGAGTTTTGTTCAGGTGAGTAAGTGCAGTCCTCAGTCTCCACACTTGAACTTACAGTCACGGTCCCCTTATCCTCCCACCAGATCTTAGGATACCTAATGCAGGTTTGGTAGTTGCCCTGTGGCTCTCACAGGAGCACTGAGGAGTTGTCTGTGATCAACCAGCTTTCAGAAAATTTAGTGCTGTTTATTTAAGGGTGAAAAAAGACACCACAGAAATGTGTATCACAAAGCAATCTCTCTGCAGTTATTGCACATCTGCAACACATAGTACAGGCAAAAAGAAATCATGTGTCTCTCTAGCCTGTGTTGCCAGCGTTCTCCACTTTGCCTCAGATATAGCCTGACCTGCTTTTAGACCTTTGTGACATTCTATGTGATGCTTTTCAAATCGCAGCAAACTGTTTCCCCAGTCTGCAGAAAAAACTGCTTTGTCTCCTGCACCTTTCTGCAGTAGCCTAGCATATCAAAGCTTTATATTGCATTTGTAGCAGTGATACATATAATATTAAAAAATAAATTTACATTAAAAATCATACATATAATGGACGATTCAGACCAATGATCTTCAGTGGTCCTATTTGTAAAGCCTCATCTGTCAAAACCATCAAAAATGGCTTTTAAAGATTAAATTTCTGTCAAAAGTTGTGATTTTTAGTACTAAAAGGGTGAATAGGTCTAACAATTTACACCAGTTCAGAAAAATTATGCCACCTCTTTGTGCAAGGTGGGCTAAAAATACTGGAAGGAATATTGTCCCCGTTTGATTTTTTTATGCAGCAGGAATGGTAGGTAACTATCAGCGTGTTCAGGTTTAGGTTCCATTAATCCCCATGCAAAATGTTCAACATTATTAAGTATGTTCCTGTCTTTCCTAAGCCCTTTAGAGCTCTTCCAGAGGTGCTGACCTACAAGTCAGTAAGCTGAATTTAGACTCTAAGTGCATACGTAATTCATTCACAGAAAGTATTTTGGTCAAGGTTGTGAGCTAGTCATCATTTGGGTTACAATGTGGCCCCAAAATATCACTTGCTATGACAGATGGTAGAGGGACAGCTTCCACATATAGCACTGTTTAAAACTGTGACAGAAATCTTCTCTAGTGAAACTGAAAAGTTTAACTTCACCTTTCAGAAAAAAAATGACATTTATATCTTGAGTGCTGTAACAGCTAATAATAGTTACTTGTCTGCTACTAGCTGACAAATCTGATTTGCAACACAGCTCTTTTCAAAAAAAAAAATTTCCCAAAATCAGCTGCTTACCCTAAAGAGAAATGATTTTATTACTATAGGGCAGCAGAGGGGAAATGACATGATAACTTTCCACTGCACGAGGCTAAAATTCAAGAGTCACATATTTTTTTAATGCCAAGGTCAAATAAAAAAACCATTTTTTATCTTAACTGTAACCAGGTAGCATTTTTTGTTAGTCCACATTATGCACACCACAGTCAGCCTTTAATCAGCACATTCCTTTTGGGTTACTTGACTTATCTAAATAGTATTCTTCTTTTCACATATGATTTTACAGCATTCATATGTATACTATCTTCCTTTCAATCTCTGTAAGGACACTAAAGACTGGGAGTAGAATTCATTACTGTCTTAGTACTATCTTAGGGTCCATTTATGTCAGTTTTCAACTGATTTTACCTGTGTCAACAAGTAAGTAAGGATTCTAATAGGTTATTGTAATTTATAATGTGCTGTACTGGAATAAAGATTTTTAATTTTTTAAATTATTTTTTGTAGTGAGATTAACAAGGATAGTTTGTTGCAGCTAATGACTAAAGAAAAGAATGAACTAAAAATGAACTTTCACACCTCTTTAACATACCTGGTTACTGTTTAAACCAAAATAAATTAAAAAGTAATTGTTTATGGCTGCCGAATTGATAGCACAGAAATACATCAACTTTTAAGTAAAAGGAAGGTTGTCATGATTGACTGCAATAATCTTAGAAATGCCGTGTTAATGACAGATTTTTTACATTGAATTATAAAAATAAATTAATTCTATGATAGCTGTTATTCTACCAAGTGTCTGTAGTATGTATGAGAAACTGCCTTTCACCTTTGTGCTGCAGTGCTGCAGTGCAGCTGCTGAAAAAACCAGAATTATCCTACCTCCCCTGACACTTTTACACAACCACTGCACCCTCAATTGTTTCAAGCTAACTTGCATAATTGTTATTATTCTTTCATAATAACTACATAATATGTACTGCAATTGGCTTCTAGGAATTAGTGGCTTAGGCATGAGGCATAGCAAGAGAAATGTAAAGTAATTTTTTGGTACCTGCTATGTGACAGAATAACTGTCTCAAAACTGATTTGTTGCTTGAATCCCAACCCTCCAATTTGGATGCTTTAATTAGAGTTCAACTTACTATTTCTATTTCTCCACAGCAACTGCTTCAGCCTCACTCTCTGGTTGGTGAAAAAAGAAAAAAAAAACAGCCACCAGACAAATCCATTGCAATTTCCAGACCCCTTAATGTTCAAGGAAGTGAATTTAAAGAAGATGATACCCTTATTTCAACATCCTAGTGAATGAATCCTAAGAAAAACCTGTTCCCACTGTCTTCCTTCTGCTGGGCACTTGGAAATACTAATTGCCGCTCTCTTCCTCTCCTTGTACCTCCCCTTTATCCTGAACCCCTGCAAAACAGTGCTCTTCACAACAGTGGCAGGGTTCTGTTGTCATTGTTCATTGTTCCCCCCCAAAATAGCGTAAAGCTTCTTAGAAATCATGAGATAATGCAGATATTTAGTTTCATGGCACTACTCAAACCTGTAAAATAAAACAGTTGTTTGGTTTTTGTTTCCAAAAATGTTTCATCTTGTCAGTATACTCACTCCAAACTGAATCAAACCAGTAAAATTAAGAGAAAGATGTAAAAATAAGGATAAAGGCTTCATGATATGTTACCAGTTCCACGCTTGAAATGACTTCTGAAAACTTCACCTATTTTTGCAAGATGGTCTCTAATGGAGGACCTGAACTAAAGTTTTGTGTGTGTAATAGGTAAAACCTTTTTCTATCTAAAGTAAGTAAGACTGACATATAATTCCCTCAGAATTTTAATGCATACTGAAATACCATTGTCTCCTTGGAGTAACCATAGTCACCCATAGACATTTCTGAAAGTGTTATTGAAATTGCTTCAGTTATCATTTTTTGTGAAACATGACTTTCCTCTGCAGGTCATCAAGAGTTATTTAAGGTATTCTGGTTTTCAGTGTGACTTCATTGGCAGCTCCTGGAGGACTACATACACAAAATACAATGGAGAACTGGTTTTCCTTTTATGAACTTGTACTTAATAATAACAAAGGGAAAAGAAAGAAAACAGGGCAATTTTAGCATTTTTTTTTATTTTCTGTAGTACTGTTGTATAATCAATCTTTTCCATGGTTCATCACCTTCCACCCTCTCCCACTCTCAATTTACCTCTCCTCCACCATTTCTACAATTCTCTATTTTTTTGTTATCCAGTAAAACTGAATGTGCTTATGCTCCCCTATGGCAGATCTTTTTATTCACTTTTCCCTAACAGTGGTAATGTATTGCTAAATTATATGAGCTTCATTATTCTACTGTCTTAACTGAAAAAGTCTTATGCAGACTATGTAATATGGGACTAAAATCACTGGAGTTTTATGATACACAAATGTGTTTGTATGTTATTAATGCATTAATATAATAGTTACTTATGTATATCTGAAAATTTTTCCAGGAGATTTTCAAAGTTGCAAAGCAGTACAAAAATTCCCCAAGAACGATTTGTTACATTGATAAAAATTTGGTCTACAAAGGAGTTGTAACATCCTTTTATCTGATTTTTTGACTTCATTAATTCCCCTTTTACTTTTTTTTTTAAATCCTTATAACTCCTCTGACAGATTAGTAAACAATGATGCATTTTCAGAACAAGAATATTGCTGTAGTAGATGCAAGATCATTATTTATAGATATGTTTTGGTTTACTGAAACATTAATGATGATAATGAACTTCTGTTCTGAATATCATGTTTTTTATACTGTATCTGAAAATACACTGCAAAACCTAATTAGTAGAGGGGCTGTCATTAGAATTTATGTTTAAAAAATTACCATCTTTTTGCATCTAGAAACAGTTTGAACAGTTGTAAAATAGGAAAATGGACAGATTTATGTTCTTGCAAGTCATATTTAAAAAAAAAATAATCCTAGAAAATTTTGCAGCTGAGAAACACAGGTAAATAATTTGCACTACCTGCAGGTGGGAGGGGAAGCTCCAACCCCAGGTGCCACTGTTGTGGCAGGTGGGTGCTGTGCTGACTTAGAAATGTCAGCTTCTGGTGGAACTCTATTTTGTTGGGCCAGAGATTTTTGTTCTTGGGGGTCCTCAAGCTTGCAGTACAGCACTGGCATGGGAGTTTAACTTCATCTGTTTGTGAGCTTATATAGATAGAACTGCACGCTGCACTTCAAGTTATAATAGTTAATACAGTGTCTAGAAAGGCTCGATTTATAAATAGGAACTCTAAACAAAAGAGAACACTAAGGAAACACTGATATTGGCAAATTAGATAATCAAATTGAAAATATTTGATTTCTTTTGTTGACTTTTTTATTGCAGTTCTCTCTGTGAATACATAAAGGTTTCTTGAGCTTGAATAGTTATGTTGCTGTATGAATTTACCTGTGATACTTTGGCTGAACATAGGCTATTGTTGGAAAATATTCAAGATTTGACTTATTTTGAGCAGATCCAGGTAATATATTAGCTGGATGAAGAGAATTGCCAAAACAGGTTTTTCAGACCAATAGAGTTTCATCACTGACTTTCCCTGAATATTTTCACAAGATTTCTGTTGCTACAAATTTGGTCCTCACCTTGAAAATGACCACAAAGCAAATCAGTCTATTAAGTTTAAATTACATTCTTGACAAGTATTGATCCTCTATCTGAATTAGACACCAGCTTTTCTAGTATAATAATGTTGAATTCAAATACATTAATAGTAGGAGTAGATTATGATTAATTTTTCAAGTGTGATAAATGAAATAATTCATGTTTGAGGCAAAAGAGCAACTCTGTTATGTCTGAAGAGGTGAGATTTCCTTCAATTTTTAAATTTGTTTTGTACTAGAATATCCAGAATGGATGATAGAATGTAAAAATTCATAATGCCTGGGTGCTATTTCAAGAAATTTATCACCTAAACTTTTTTCCTTGTGTTTTGCTATTTTCCAGATGAAGAACAGCAATATAGACAGACATGACTATTTAAAAGCCAAAAAGACAAGAATAAAAAGTTTCTTTTGCATTCTTTCAACTATTATAGCCTTCTTTTAAATATGAATATCCTCCATCCCTCTCTTTCTCAGTTTTTTGAATTTTCAGCATCATTAGGTTTCTCAGCACTTTGTGTCAGAGACACAAAGAAACGACAAGAATTTGGGATCTCATTCAGGTACACAACATTCTGGAAGTGAACAGATTTCCTGTGACACACAGAATTCCCAGAGCTCCTAGGCAAAGCAAATACAAGCATTGTTTTGTATTTTATTTGTATTTTATTATTGTATTTTATCTGTATTTCATGTTTTATTCTGCTGAGAATAAACCTGTCTTCTTTCCTGTCTCTCATTGTCTCATAGCACAGTTTGAAAATGGGCACCAGATTCATGAAATTTTCTTTATTTTGGATAGCTTGTGATGTTTTCTGTATTTCAGATGAACAATCAGGCATACTGATAGTAGAAATTGTTACTGGCATTAATTAATGCAATAATGACTGAAGTTCTAGTCAGTGTATCTTCCATTAAGTAAAAAGGTGCCACTCTTTCTCAGCAGATTTCAGAGCTTTCCAGTTGCCCCAAAGCTTGCGTGAATACAAAAAAGACATGTACTCCTCTATCCCTTAAGGAGACAGGTCTGGGGATTTTATTTTCTTTTTAATATTTGAACTAATGAAGAGAACATTGCTAAATCAAAATTCCACACTCTGTGCCCCAGACTAATATTATGCTAACATCCACTTAGAACTGTCTGCATGCAGAAGGTAGCAAATAAAGCTGTGAGGAAACAAGTGTTCGATTAGGTTTGCGTCTGCTGTGTTCAAAATTAATTTCAAAAGAACACAAGACACGCACTGCAATGCCATGTGTAATATGCCAAGGCTAATAAACAGGGATTACATTTGCTATTCATTCCATGAAAGAGTGGATCATATGCTTTGTTTTTTTACAAAGAGGCTTTTTTAATATCCTTTGTTATATTTGTTGTTACATTTACCAGCTATCTTGTGCAGGCAAGGCTCTTACTGAGTTGTTCTGTGTACTCTGTACATCTCCAAAAAAGGTAGAGTGTTACTTTCTGTCTTTTTTCAGTTGGTCGGTTGGGGTTTGGTTTTTTTTTTCTTTTTTTTTTTTTTTTCTTTTTTGTTATGTTTTGGTTTTGTTGTGTTTTGTTGGGGTATTTTTTTGTTAGTTCAAGTCTAATTGAGTGATCTCTGGGGTGCTTCTGCATTCAATCCTTGATCCTTCAGCTCCAAAGTCTAGCTATATTTTACAAAGGAAATGGTTCACGCACCATGCTTATTAGTTCCCCTTGCCATCTCCACCTCTCAAACACACAGGCTTCTTGGGAACTCAGACCCAAGGCCACTTGAAATATTTGCTTAAGATCAACTTGTTTGATTAGACTTTTACCTGATTACTTTCACATATTTGACTAATGCTTTATGAAGCACTTGATGGCCTATACAAAGACTTTTAGGATGGGTTGCATCTATGTGCAAAGATCCCCTGTGACACAGAAAGAAATGGCTCCTTGAAATGAAGAAAGCTAATTTTGCCCAACTTCCAGGCAATCCATATTCTTTCTCCCACCCACTCTAAACAAACATAATTGGTTCCCATCCCCTAGCTAGAAGTGGTCCTGGCAGAACTCTAGAGATGTGCAGACCACACTGTGGGGTTTAAAAGTCATTACTTAAATAAATTGGACTCTTTTCCAGTCATACATTCACGGAGGCAAACAAGTATTTATTGCTGTACTGATCACGACTGAAAATTATTTTTATCAAATCTATAGGCAGCAAGTTTTTTGTATTTCAGGTAATTATTACTAAATGTGAAAAATCAACTGACATGGACGATACAATAACACAGAATATAAATACTCTATTTTCCTTCTTCAACTGTCACCTAAGAATGCTGAACCCTTAAAACAGGTAATAGAGGTATAGCAGAAGTGTATTTTCTTTTCCGTGTTACCAATGGATTACTGTTGAATATCAGTAACCTTCTATTTCACTCAGAAATCTACATCAGGAAAGCTAATGCAGTATTGGTAAATTATTTTAGGCTTTATTGAAAATTAACATTCAACATTTAACAGAACATAATATTCTGAAAACTCTCAGTGTAAAATGTAAGGCATCCTCAATGTTTAAAAATACTGATGGAAAATCAACTTACTTTCCAAGCAGTTTTGTTCTGCAAGTAAACTTGAAAATTATCTTATTGAGAATTGGTTGACACAATACAATTGTGGAAGAATTTGCAATTATTTTGGCAAATTTTGATGCTTTGAGCCGTGTTTGTCATTAACAAGCATGATCACACTTGAGAAAAAAACTTATGTATTATTGAAAAACCAGTTATTCCTGAACAGCTGTACTTCTTGAATAACTGAACCAATTACAGTTATTTATCAATGTCAAGTTTTTTCCTAAGTGTGCATCTAAGTATTTATTGAAAAATACAAAATTTTGTAGAATAGGGTAACACATTTGTCCTTATGAGCTTTGGGCAGCTGTTTTTGTTTGTGTTTTCCCTTTGAACTAGTGAAGCAATGAGTGAATTATATAACTCATATAAGAAAAGCTAATAAACCTTTTATACTACACCAGTGTGTATTCCTCTTTAAGCAACATACTGAGCAGAAGTGTATTTTAGAAATGGTTTGGGATTTCACTATAACTGCTTTTTATATCCCTCTGGCTGTGTTCATTTATCTAGGAAACACTTATGGAACAGTGGAAGTAAAATAATACATTAGAAAGAAAAAAAAATCTGAAATTTACCAACATTATATTTCTATTGCAGTCCCTTCTCTCAAAAAAAAAAATTGTCACAACTTTTTAGGTGGTATTTCTGGATTGTTAAACTGTAAGAAAAAATATTATTTCCTATAAAAAATAGGCTTTGATGTTCTTTCAATTTCGTGTGCAGGACTACAATACTGAACCTTACTGGGCCACTGCTTCTGGAGCAAATATACTCAGCTTGCATAACAGCCTACAGTAACTCTGGAAAGAATAATTGTACTTTGAAGAAACAAATACTCCTTTAGAGTACTTTTTTTTTCCACTCCTTGTCTCCTGGTAAAACAATATTCTGGAAATGATCTGGTGTTTAGAATGACAATAGAAATTTAGGATAATGTGTGTAATGCAAGAATATGGTCAACTTTATTGTAGTAAATATGATTAAGTTGGCTGTAAGCAATTATCATGATGCTCCTTTTTGGAACATTTTTAATTGACAACTTTATCAGAGATGTTATTTCAGAAGGAAGGTATTTGAGAATGGGAAAAGTTTGACAGAAGACCACAATGTGACATGTGCAAGGGAGGATCTGAAACCAATAACAAAATTCCATTCTACAGGAATCACTCCAGGGGAGGATTTTTTTTATTTTTTTAATAAGTCTGGATGCACTGAGTTTGCAAAGGTAAAAAAAGAAAGGAAAAAAAGTTTATGGATAAGAAGTTAAGATTTTACCAATGTTTTAAAATATAAATTTGGAGAAGTAGGCCTGGAGAGGCTAATAACTGATCATCTATCTAGGTTTCACAGCAGAGTAATTGGTTAATATAGTCCTAAGATGTGCAGCAAGGAAAAGAGTTGATGCAGAGCTTTCAAAACGTTTCTGTGAGCTCAGCAACAACAGTCAGTGTACTCAAAGGTAATAGAATTTTAAATGGAAAGTAAATACTTATATACTTGCTTAGCATCAAAGAGTGACAGCGTAACCTCCAAGTTATTCATATCTCTTAAAATAAGGCCAAGGATTAAAAAGAAGTGGTGTTTTCTCAAATATACCCAAGCATACTCAAAATCTGTTCCATATTTGAAGCAGAATGTG
This sequence comes from Phainopepla nitens, assembly GCA_013400175.1. Classification (NCBI taxonomy): domain Eukaryota; kingdom Metazoa; phylum Chordata; class Aves; order Passeriformes; family Bombycillidae; genus Phainopepla; species Phainopepla nitens. Next base: position 500,936 of record VXBQ01015999.1, read on the forward strand.
GAGAAATATTTTCTTCTTTAGAGGAAGGTGATAAACAAATTCAGAATCTTCACATCACAATAGCACAGTGCAGGCTGAGAGGATGATGTTCAGCTTTCTCTGGAGGGACAAACGAGACTTTTGAATAGCTCTCTCCATGTAGAAGAAGAAGTTAAAGAAATCACAATCTGTGTTTTTGGCATGCTTAATTTCTTTCAGTAGTTAAAAGAACCCTAACGAGCAGCAGAATTTGGATACAGGGTTAAAATAATATCAAAACAATACTTCTCTAGCTCATACAATGGAGTATACTATAAACTGTTTCCAAGTATCTCTTAACAAAAGTCAGGCTGATAGAAAAAGATTAAAAACTACAAAGAAACAGTAAAATGCATGAAGGCAATGTTAGACAGACTGCCCTAATCTGTTTCTGTACTGAAATTTATTTAATAGGTTGGTCTTCTCCTCGTTACTTCCATCACAAAGGACTATACGCAAATTGGTAATTCAACTAGTGTTTGTAAATCTCAGCACCCTGAGCCTACATCAGGCTCATGCCTATCTAAGAAAGGAAGGAAGGAAGGAAGNAGAAAGAAACAAAGAAAGAAAAACAAAGTATCGTAGAGGAAGAAATAGAGGAAGGAAGGAAGGAAGGAAGGAAGGAAGGAAGGAAGGAAGGAAGGAAGGAAGGAAGGAAGTTAGTTTAGACATTTGCAGTACAAGGAAGGCTCAGTGTTCTCTGTCCATGTCTCTGACTTCCCAAAATGGAAAACTAAGGTCCTAGAACCCACAAAAAGATACATGTGTGTGTGTGTGAATACACACAATGCTTCTTCTAGGAGCTGCTGTGGTAAAGTCAACATTCTCTGAGATGGTCCTTACTACAAGCAACCATGATATAAATATTAAGTAATAAATTTGTGAACACATTCTCCAAATGCAGAGGAATCCTTAGGTTCTAAATGAGCTATCTTGATGAGTGAATTCTTGGTTTCACATGCTCCAGTTATCCTTACTGAAAAACTGAAATGAGCTGGAGGCAAAAGTGAGGGGGAAATACACCTGACTCTTACTGAGTCCACCAGATAGCATGGCTCTTCTCTCCTTCCACCCTTCCCTTGTCCATACTCCAGCACAAGTCAGCCAGCTGCCAATCTATGTGCATACATCAGTCTGTTCAGTCCTTTGTGACTCAGTTCAACTCCACTGCAGAGCAATGGAGTGCAACAGAGAGCTGTCAGCTGCAGTATGACAGCAACACTGCTTTGTAAATGGAGTACTACAACAAGTCTGCTGCCTTCATGTTTGACAAGCAGCTTAAGATTACACATGAAAGGTAAATATCTTCCAGAATATTTATATTTAAAATAGGTAAAAAACATTTATGCTACTGTCAATTTTGCTATCTGTTAATATTCTAAGTTCTAATTGATCTCTATAAATCCTTTAACAAATTTTTAAATAGCACAGAGATGATTTTAAGTGTTTGGATAACAGCAGTTTTAACAGCAAGGGAAATGCTTGCTTGTATTTTTTTGTTTTTTATTAAACCAGGGATTACTGCATTTTCCTACAATGAGATAATCCCATAACAATCTTCCTTAAAAAACTAAGAAAGAAGTAAATTATTTTATCAGTCTTTACACTTTTCTTCTCAGTTCATTCTCACTTAGCTACACACTGCACTCATAGACAAGTGCTTTATTCAAGTGCATGATAGTGCACTACTCAACAATACTTATTCCATTATTTGTTCACTAAGTGCTAACTTGGAAAATGAAATGTGAAGGACTATAGCTTTCACCCTTTAACAGCTTCCCCTAAGCTATTTTATCTTAGGGGTTTTTGTTATTCTTTTCCATATTTTCAGTGCAAACCCTTTTTTTTTTTCATGTCAAATTACTTAGGACAGGATTTTTTTCAAGGTATAAAAGTTCAAACCTCTCCCCTGTATGCCTGTTCCATTTACTGTCCTGAAGACTCTCTGGTGCACCTCTTAAGGATTGTTCTTTTAATGTCTTTCTTCCTCATGTCAGCCCCAGGGGCCACTGCAGGGCCAGTGCTCAGGGAGGTGTGGCACACCTGGGGCTGGGACTGCCTGGTGCCTCCTGGCTGTCCTGCTGCTGGCTGGGACAGTGGAGCCATCCACATCTGGGAAACTTTGCCCTGGAGGGTCCCACTCCTCCTGGCCCAGGGGAGCCCCTGGCTCCACTGAGCCCTGAGAGCTGCTGCTTTTTCTGTGGTGGGTTCTTCCCTGCCATGTTTTGAATGCAATTGCTCTCTTTTTTTTTTTTTGTTGCTGTTGTTTTCTCTACCTTATTTAAACAGATAATACCACAACTCTGAGCAGAGCAGAGGAATTTTTTTCCTCATGGTGGAAGAGCTCTGTGCTCACCTCTGCTTTGCACTGCATCTACCAGGCAGTCAATTAAAAAATAGTAATGCCAATACATACAACCTCAGGATTCAACCTAAAAGAACAAAATAGTTCCCTGCAAATTGCAGGCTTCTGGGCTTTCCCATAACCCCTTGAATTTTATGGCTGCCTTGCACCAAGCCATGAAACAGCCTTTTATTTATCTTTACATTCAGTCTACACTAAACTGTGATTCTCCAAACAACCATAAATAGATTGGGATTGTATTCTGTTTTAGATGAGAAAATCTGTGCCTATTTCAAGAAATTTAGTCATAAGTTATTGTGTGGGTAGTCCACTAGGGAAGAACAGGGCTGCTGCACAGCATCAAGATGTTTCACATGGAGCTGATTTAGAAAGAGTTATTCCTGCCCTTAAACCCAAAATACACAGTGTCTTCAAAGCATTAATTAAAAGCAGCTGAAGGAACAGATAAAGACACAAAGGCCCATCGGAAGAGAGTTTTATGGTAACTGAACATGAACAGCCTATTTTCTTTTCTGCTTAAACAGGCTCTTATATCTGAACAGCCAGATCAAAAGCCAACTGACTGAGTGCCAGTTCAACAGCTTTAGAGGGTTCTGCCATCTGTGGATGAGAGGCTGTCAGCGTTTTTAATCTCAGTGCATGGGCTGGGAAGGCAATACATCCCCTAATGGCAGCTACACTGGGATGACTTGTGGCTTCCTCCTCCTACGGCAAAATGGAATTACGAATCTGAACAACAGGCTATAAAGTATTTTATTATGTGGTCATAAGTGTCACTTTCTATGAGGAACAGAGTGGTCATTTAGTGTGTTAAATTATCACTTAGTGAAATCACATGTAACAATGAGCTCTGAACTAACCTTAATTGAAATGATCTCGAACTATTCAGTGTTTTAGTGCAGGTCTGTTTATGTATGTGCATACACTTGTGAAATATTGATGCTTAAACTCCATTCACATCTGGACAGCAAAGAAACCTTGGTCTTGTTGATGCCTGTGGTGCCAGAAGTCCAACACTTCCTGGAAAATAAGGGAAAAAAAAAAAAAAGAAAAAGGAAATCCAAGTATTAACGTCTGCTTAAGGCAGTAAGAAATGTATAAAATCTAAAATTAATAAAGAATATCCCCTCAATTAAAACCCTAGAATTTTAGCTAGAAATGTACGTGTAAATCCCAACGGACTCCTACATACAGCAAAAATCAAATCCTAACTGTGAGTGTATTTGAGTTCTGAGGACAAGATAAAAAATCAAAGCCAAGACCTCATTACATAAGAGTTATCCTATCACCTTTCTATCTGTAAAAAAAAAAAATTGCTGGAAAATAAATTCCTGATCACATAAATTAAAAAATTTATAATAATGTGTTAATAAAAGAAAACATTAGAAGAAAAGCAAGCCACACTTGAACTACCAATGATCGTTTCAAATTCTGTTATCAAAGAAATTATGTTTTTATGTATTATCTCCTTTTTTTTTAACTTGTTCTTGCCATCAGTAAATACCCAGCTGGTCATTAGCTGTTGGTAAGTACAATTCTGAAGAGTCATATTATTTACCCTTAATTTTCTGATTACATCTGATTTTTTACTAAGACCATATGAAAATCACTATGAAAAAAATTTAAAATTTGGAATAAAAAAGAGAACAAAAGATAGCTTTCTGAACAGGAGTGGTTAAATGGTGAGGAATGAACATATGTCTATCATAAGAGAGCTCAACTCCTTTAATTAGATGGATTTTGAGAAATAAAGTAGAAATTGGAAGTGATACTAGGACAAAAATGAAGAGTCAAAAAATGCTGACAGAAAAATAAAATGGTGCACACCTGTCTAACAAAGTGACGAGAAATCATTTCTGTTCCTGTGTGTATCATCAAAATGCTTCCTAAATCAAAACATTTTACAGCAGGTTTTCCATCTGCAAAAGGCTGGTACATCCTTTGAACATTTATTTGGTGCCTTGAGACATGTGGATGCTACATAAATGGGAAGTATTAGTTTGGCTCGCACTATAGTATTAGCTGAGATTTTTTCAAATCACATCGTGAGTGTCACAGGCATAGGGGTAACTGTGCCACTTATGCCCAATATTGCTTTTTCCCTCTGTGGTTTACTGAAGCAGTCAGTCCAAGGATAATATTTAGAAATCAGAATATAGCACCAGCTGAATTTCCCCATCAAAACCTAAAAGATCTCTAATATATACATATATTGAAAAAAAAAAAATCCATTGATTATTTTTACAATGCATTAAACACTTCCCAGATCCAGTCAAGATATAATGATCATTCTTTTAAATTACTTTGAATACCTATTTTATTTCTTTTAGAGTTTATACTTATATATTTTCAGACATAAATATTACAGATGTTATTTTAATATATTTATTAATATGTATGTCTCACACATATATATATAAAATCCTGAATGAGAAATTCTGCTTATCTCTTTGCAAACAGTCATAACAGTAATACAGAGACATAAATGTATTGAGAATAGCTTTTCTTGGCACTGACACCAAATTTTAATGTCATTGTATGTAACTATAAACATAACAAAACAACCCTCTTAAACAACAAAAAATCCCAAACAAAACCAAGAAACCTCTATGTGCTAAGACAACCTTCTAATCTTCCAAAGTAAGAAAAACTAAAAAGCTGAAAAGGTGATGGGAGTATGAGTGGATATTAGAATAACGTTGATATCCACAAGCTCTTCTGTTCCTTTTTTTAATATGGCTTTTCCTTCTCTGTGTCTCTCATTCTTTTCTCTTTTTTTACTGTGACTTAATCCTTTCCCTCAAATATTACTCTTCATACTTCTCTTTCTCTTGGTCTTCTTTCAAATGTAAAGATGGCTGTTTTCTTTTTATTCTTAGGTTTTACTAAAACTACAGTCTCTATTGCTCCCTATTTTCTCCCCCTCTAACAGCAAATTTTAGCTTTTATCCCCATATACTGGTGTTGGTATTCCAGCACTAGAGTTAATATGAAATATTTTGTTTAACACCTATAATTCAGACTAGCCGTGTCCATTGCTAGTTTTAACCAATGAAACTTTTATGGTACCTGTCGTAGAAAGTTGATTAGGAAGGAAAATGCATCAGCCAGCTGTTGTCTCCTGGCTTTGCTGTTCCTGCCTGCGTCACTTCTTATAATTTGAAGCCAGTCAGAAAAGTTCTTGAGGGCTCAAACTTTATAAATTTTTATTATGTTAGAAGACTGCTACCAATCAATCACCAAAGTCATAGCGCTACTTTAAAAGACAGGTTGGTTGAGGCTTTAACTTAGACATGATCCATTCTGTAATTGCTGCAGCCAGGAATGTCTACTAAATAGATCAGAGAAAAAAAACAAAACCACAGTAAAATGAGAACACCATTTAACTAATATTGCAAACTCATACTAGAGTAAATATATTTTTTCTTTATTTTGGTCAGGCATTGGATACAATGTCTAGTAGTATTAAAATCATATTTGTATGTGTGTATCCCTGTCCTGAAAAATAGTCTAGAATAACAAAAAGAGAATCAATTTTTCTAAGGCCACTCTAAGAAAAACACCTGATGAGTAGTTCCTAAACAGCTCACATTGTTTCCTGGCCACATGTGTTCACAGACTACGCTTCTAATAACACATATTTCTACCATTTCCAGGAACAGATAGCATGCTAGTACTTAATAAACAAGAAACCAACCAAACAAGTAAATCCCTGATAAGATTCGTGTCCTGATGGATTAATAAAACCTTGCCCAGAGTCATAGTATGTATCTTCTTATAAAAATGCAGAAAAACCAAGCTCTTGGCTTTCCCTGAGTGTTGCTAGGGTACCTGTGTAGCAGGTATAGATATTTTGACCATGGCCAAATATTGCAGAAACACCACAGATTTTCACAAAAATCAGTCTTTGGAAAATGCCCAACCTCAATAATCGACACTGGGCAGGTTCCCATATCATCAGCTCAAGCACATCCTTGCTTGCAATCCTGGTGAAAGAGTTCTGTGCAGTCAGTTTGATTTGTTCTCTTTCTCCCAGATATTCCCTCCTAAATCTGGCTCTTTGGGCTATATGACTCCAACCCCATAGCTGAAGAGCAGCATCATGTGGCTGTTATCCCAGGCTCTTTTAGAAATTTGTTTCATTAGAAGAGCTAATAAGAGGAATTGAGCATTGTTGGTATTCAGCACTGCCCCATTTGAGAAGAATATAAATCACATGAGGCAGAGAAGCACATTGCCTACATCAAACAAACCAACTGTATTGTTCACCCACGGAGGAAAAAATGGGATTTGAATACTATCCCATCTTAGTGAAGCTGGGTAGTAATGAAACACAGATCCACAGAAACTCATTCTGTTGTTAAGAATGAGCTGCACTGAGAGCAGGCACATGGAAGAAGAGAAAGGATTTCAAGAATTGAAAACAAAATTGAAAAATAGAAATAAAGAAGGAACAAACAAGCAAACCACAGGAACTTCAGCACCGTCTACAGTACACTGATAACTATTTGAGAACACACAGCTTCTGAACTCTGGTGACAATTAATTCTGTCAAGAAAAAGAGAGCAACCAGTGTAAGTAAATTAAATTGAAGGAAATGGATGCATGCTACAAATGGTGCAATTTGTCTAAAAGACTTTTCAAAAACATTTATGAAGATTTTCTGCTGGGTAAGCCGGTATAATTGTGCTGCACTGTATATTGATTATACAAGAGAAGAAATCTAAGCTAAGAATTCATGCTGGTAATACCTTGTCAAGCTGGGCTAAATGTTGTTTCTTGGACTATTTATATTGGAAATTGAAGTACTGATGCCTTTTTTTATGCTTAGTTTCTTATTTTTTATTGTTAATTTAGAACAGCAGTTAGATATCATCTATAAAAATCATCTATGTTGCTGGTTGCTTTTACAAACAAAATTATATATCATTGTCAAGATATAGCCTTCACAGCTAGAGAGAGAAACTTAAGTTGTGTAAAATCATTAAAACTTCTATGGTAAATAAAAAAACCCCAAACTTCTCCTTTCTCTTACTAAAAAAACATATTCAAATTAAGTAAAAAAAAAAACCAAACTCAAGTATTCAGAGTGATTCAGTTCTAAAAGAGAGGTTAGCATTTATCTATTTGAAAGTGTATTATCTTATCTTTGTTTGAAGATGGTAAGTTCTGTTGGAATACCGTGCTTTTATACTGTATAAACAGGAAAAGAGAAATGACTGGGTGTGTTTAGAATTAAGAGGTTTGTGATCAGTGGGTGGGAATTTCAATCTTTAAACTGGTTAACAACCATTGCCTCTGTTCTCAATCAAGGTGCAAGATATGTGTCTTTATTCCCCCTAGATGTTTAGGTGACAGAACACAAAATCTGGTGTAAGACTTCTTACACTTAGACATGCCAGTGAGTCAATAAAATTCTGGATGATAGTTATTTCTCCCTAGTCAAGTGCCAGATATATATTTGTTTAACAAGAGGATATTGTGTCTTCAAGAAAATATAATATTTTTTATTATGATGAAGATATATGGCCAGACTATGATTTCAACAAGAAGAAACAGGATTATCCTCAGAAAAATTAGATCTATCTGTCTTTCTGGGGCAAGATTTTCACTTTCAAGTGGAAATCGGCTTCAAAAAGAAGGCATTCCACTAAGATGAAATATTATGCTAATGAAGGCTCTCTGACAGGAAGGACCTAAGAAATCAACTTGTCTGGGCAGAACAGCATCCAGATCTGAATGAAACATCTCCTGATCCAACAGAATGCATAGATTAAGAAATTTTTCACTTTCTCACTCATTTATAAAGATGCCAATAATGTTTGCAATTGGTAACCATGCTACTGCAATTAGTTACGTGTATGATATTTTTACTCAAGGGAAGCATTAATTTAAATTTATAATAGTAAAGATTTCCTTACCAAACACAGTGGCAAATCCAGAAACTAAGTATAAGCACCTTAAATACCCAGGTCTCCAACATATTGCTTCACTCATTTAAAATGCTACAGTGTAACCTTAGCTCAGTTACAGGGTCCAGAGGAGGAACTAATGTTAAAATTGTCAAGTAGGTAAGCGTTTTCTGGTAAAAAATGGCATCCGGAAAGACACTTTAGCATACAGTGGGAGATCAAAGTGAAAACCTGAGCTGCAAGGACAGCCAAGATAATGCAAACTGTGCCTCTGTATCTCTGGATCCCTTTAGTCCATGTGCCAACAGAAAAAAAACACAATGAAGAAAACCACAGAAAAATTCTGCCGCTTTCCCCAATGCATTGCAGGCATTCTGCAGGAAACCATTAGAATTTTTTTTGCAAACTATTGTTTGTTCCAGGATGATGAGAGGGGTCTATATATGGCATGAATAACAATCTGTCAAGCATGATACTGCAGTTGATATCACAAATCAAAATGCTTCGTTTCTGCTGGCTCACATAAGATGGAATAGATCCCTCAGTGAATTAATGAGAAAAGTTTATCTGTGACTGCTCCAGTCAGCTACTCATTAGGTACATATGAGGTTTTTAGCTTAAAATATAAGCTCTTAAGCAGTTCTGTATATTACAGAATTACATAATCACAGAATATTCTCAGTTGGAAGGGACCCAGAAGGATCATGAATTCCAGCTCGTGACCCTGCACAGGGTCACCCCAAGAGTCACACCATGTGCCTGAGAGCATTGTCTGAACATTGGGGAGACTGTTCCAATTCCTCAACCCCCTCTGGGTGAAGAACCTTTTACTAATATCCAACCTAAACCTCCCCCGATACAACTTCCCCTGACACAACTTCCTGGGTCCTGTCACTGGTCAAAACAGAGAAAACATCAGTGTCTGCCTCACCTCTTCCCCTCAAAAGGAAGTTATAGGCTGCAATGAAGTCTCCCCCCAGACTCCTCCAGATTCAACAGACCAAGTGACCTCAGCCACTCCTCATATGGCTTCACCTCAAGGACTTTTGCCTTTTTTGTTGCCCTCCTTTGGACACTCTCTAATGTGCCCTCCTTTGGACACTCTCTAATGACTCAATGTCTTTCTTGAATTGTGGCACCCAAAACTGTCCCCAGCACTTGAGGTGAGGCCACCCCATTGTAGAGCAGAGTGGGACAATCCCCTCCCTTGCCCAGCTGGTGATGCTGTGTTTGATGCACACAAACAGGAGGACATGGGTGACCCTCCTGGCTGCCAGGGCGCTGCTGCCTTATGTTCAACTTGCCATCGACCAGGACACCCAGGGCCCTTCCTGTGGCTCTGCCTTCCAGCCTCTCATTCCCCACTGTCCATCCATACACCCAGGATTGCTATGTCCCTGGTGCAGAATCCAGCAGTTTGCCTTGTTCAACTTCACACAGTTGGTGATTGCTCAGTCCTGTGATTTATCAATGTCTCTCTGCAGACTCTTCAAGGGAGTCAAGACAGCTCCTCCTAATTTTGTATCATCTGTGAACTTGCTTAGTATCCCTTAAAGTCCTTCATCCAAACTGTTGGTTAAGATGTTGAAGAGCACTGACCCTAAGATACATCCCAGAGCCCAGGTGCTGACCAGTTGCCAGCTGATATTCTGATGGTTCAGCTCAGATAACAGCTGAACTATGGGTACCTTGCAGAGTTTTCTGTTTCTTACTGGGGCATTGTTACTGAATGATTACCAAGCAGAGAGAATTCCAAGGTCTTCCAGTAAGGAAAAATTAATCTTTCTATTTTTGAAGCATGGATTTGATAGCTGCTGCCTTATTATCATTTTCCTTATAAGACTCCATATCATTCAGCCATAAAAAGGGTTTTAATAAACATCTAGATTAGAGCTGACACCTATACAACTTGAATAGACTGCAGTGGCCAAAAACAAACAGGTACAAGTCAAATTGAAATAAAAAAGTGAGGGATTGTAGTTTAAATTAGCTGTGAAAAAGCAATAGGCTTTATGATGGACTTGACTGACAATATCAGAAGAAAGCACGGTGAATTACTTTGTTGTTAGTCAGACCCTAAAACAATTTCAGCAAAAAAATGACCAGCAGCAGAAGGCTGCACCTTGATTATTAAAAGCAGTTAAAACAAAAGTTCCTCGATTGGTTCTTAAAGTACGATAAAATTCTAAATATTTTGGAACTTAGCTTGAATTTCGTCCTATAACAAAATGGTCCAGGAGGAATCGAGGAGGTGTGGAAGAATCAGAAGAGAATGAAAAGGTAACAATAAAAAATCATGCAGCAGATAAAGACAGAGAAGCAATACAGAGGGAAGAAGCGTGACAGGATGTCATTTTATTGTTATTAACAAAACTGAGCAGACATGATGTTAACCAAAAATGTAGGAGCCAACGAAACACAATAATGACTGTACAGTGTAATGTGCAATAGTAACTGCAGGTGAGTTTTGCTGGTGAATATACTTTAAATTGATTAGTGCTGAAATAAACAGTTTTGCATACCAAAAATATACTCTTTTACTTTTATTCTCCTGGTGCACTAGGCTGGATTGTGTAGAACACTATTAACTATTACTTCTTTGATGACTCTCTAAGTAGAGACTAGAGAATACAAATGTAGTGAATGATAGCAGCAAAAAGGGTGTAATTTGCCACAAAGAAGAGAGCTATTTTGAATCTTCATTATATAAACAAAGTATTTGTTTGTTATTTGTACTCTTAAAAAGAATTGACCATAAATCCTCAGATTCTGGTCCAAAAAGACAGGGAGTACGACCGTAGCTTGTGGAAGAGGAAAATACTTTTAAAGACATAGAGGAAAATATTTGGAAACTTGAAACTTAAAAGGAGCAATCAATTTCATAACTTTATTCCATACTGCTAAGAAGGTTTAGAGTTTGTACTGTACTTTTATTCTGAATATTACTCATCTAGACAAAACTGAAATACCAGTCTTCTTGCGCAAGCTGTGTCCTGATTACTGAAAAGCAATCCCACATCAAGGAATGCAGCAAGCTAGGACACAGTGGTTCCTCTCCCTGCAGGAGATGAAGTCCATTGCCAAGACACTTCAGAACAGCATGCTGAGGCCTGTGAATCCAATAGAACATGCAGAGGAAGCAGATATCTGAGATGAGAGAAAAGAGACACAATTATGCTGATGAAGGCTCTCCGGCAGAAAGGCTCCATCACATTTAAAATAATGCGTAGGGTTACTCACAAAGAGGAAGCTTTGACTGCCAGCTTGTCAGGAGAGAACAGCAAACCTCTGAATGAGAGTTTTTCTAATCCAACAGGGAGCCAGTGTTGAACTGGACTGGCAGGGTAAGGATAAGACAGAACAGAGATACAGTGACAGAGTAGACTGAACAAAAAAAATTGTGGAAAAGACTGAGAGAAAAATGAAAGTAGATCTAAACAAAACTGAAAAAGTATGGAAAAAAGAAAATTAAAGTGTAATATGTCTGACATTACCATAAAAAAACCTATCTACAATTTGCAAGGTCCATAGAAAAGCCTTCTGATAATTATTCATTGGAAAATACTACCAAAATTAAGCAACCTCAGCTGCGGCAGAGGAAAACTTGAAATGAAGAAATAAATAAAAGGCAGAAAAAAAAGTGTTCCAGAAAGCTGTGTTAAGAAAACCTCCCTGTCTGACCATTCTGGAGCCACTCTGGCAGTGACACTCCAATCACCAAGAGTGTCACTGATGTGACCGAAGCCACCTGGCAGCGGGCAGCCCCAGTGAGCCCCTCGGGACTCCCTGCACACCCCACTCTCACTCAGAGAGCAGAGTCTGAGAATTCTGGACCCTTAAATTCAGTCATAGAACAGAACAAACATACATACATACAACAGCAGAACAGCTTGAGCCCGTGCCTGCGAGGAGGGACCCCAATCAAAGGAATTCCTGGGCTTTTACATCTTGACAGTCTGGGCACTCAAGGGTCTGGGGTCTCCCATCTGAGCTGTCAGCTCCTGCTGTGTCTCTGAGTGTCCGGTCACCCGGCTGGGACACAGGTCCCTTGTCCCGTGTTATGAAAAGTGTCCTCTGCCTCTTGCCTGGGCTTCTCTCCACCCTCTCAACCTGCAGCTCGCAGTGCAGCTGCACACCCAGCTATCAGCACCAGTTGCATTCTCAGTGCTTGCTTCAGCTTTACCAAGAGCTTCAAATACTCAACTGAGGTTTTGTGTTTCAAATCTTACAGCTATCCTGCAGCAATGCTGCCTGCAGCATTCTGACTGCATGCAAATTTATGGCAGCAGAGGCAGCTCTGATGGCTCAGTCACACCTAAGACCCCAGCAGGTGTCAGATCCACAAATAAAAACAAACAGATGTGATAGCCTTGCCCATTCCTGTGTAATGCACAGCCTGCGTCAGTGTACTGCACTGAGAAAATGCTCATTTAGGTGCACATACAAGGTAATACATAATGAAAACCCTTATTCATAAGTAGTTTTTTAATGTTTGCATGAAATAAAGGTGTTCAACACAGAGATTTCCCAGTCCAAGGCCCATTGAAGTCAATGGCAGCTTGAACAGGACTGTATACTAAAAAAAATATACACAGAATTTTTATTTTCTTCAATTATTCATTTTATGAATAAACAATTCATAAACTGTGGTTGTTAAGTGCCGATTTAGTTACAGGCCTAGAAATAAGAAAATTTGGATAAGACCTAGTAGTGGCTAGATTTTCAAGTTGAGCACAAATATGCAGATAAATATGTAAACTACAGGCAAGCAGACATCATGATCACTAATTACATCAAGATTGAAATAAATCTTTCTTAGCATATTATACTGAGAAATTAGCAGGTTTGGGTATTTTTTCTTTATGAACAAGACATAGAAATTAATGGTTGATCAATGGCACACAAAAGAGTGATGCTGTTGCTGTTCAAAACATAAATGCTCTCCCCAAATGTCATACAGTTTTATTTCTTGTCGTATTACTTTGTCCAGAGCTCACAAATGAAATATATACAACTTTCTATCAACACTTGCAAATATTAGCAGGTATTGAATAAATTTCATGTTGGAGTATTTCTGTTCATTTGTGTGTCCAATGTTTAACTAATTTAGATAATTGGGATTATATTTCTAAAGGATTAATAAAGCCAAGTGCTTGTTCTATTGCTTTTTAAAAATAGATTAGGCAAAGAAATAACTGGAGAAAAATTTACAGAGATAATAACTTTGCTACTGTACCATTAGCAAAAAGTGTTAGGAATTTACAAAACATATGAGTTTAAGAATACAAAAATGGTTAGTACAGAGAAAATTATTTGATAAATCAAGTGTGGAAAATACAATAAAAAACAAACCTGCACTCGCACAGCAGCAGTGTGAGAGGCAGTCTGGCAATGTGCCAAGGTAGATACCACATTTTTTTTCTTTTTAGAACTCAACGTGCCATTATAGCCTCAGTTTGGACACATGGCTCAGTTCCAATAAAAATCATAAAGCCAAATCCCTAGCAGAAGGTTTCAATATGATCACTAAAGAATGATCTCTGGCAAGCTGATAATATTTAGCTGAACTTTTCCAAAACACCATTCATGAAAACCCTCTCAGACTTGTAATCTCCCGGACTCCAAGGTTAACTGCCTCCCTAAGATGCAGCTGGTTTCTTCCATCAGCTGCAAAACACCTTCATACCATTCTCTCCACTAATATCTCACAGTTTTCTACAACATATCCTGCCCCAGGTACTTCAGATAGCAGAACTAATATTTATAGCATACACTCAGGGATATCCTTCATTCTCTTCTACCAACAACTTTACTTTCAATAATGAAAATGACCTCTAAATAACAGGCACAAAACCATGCCAATTTTTTAAATATCCCATCTTGGAGAGATTTTAAATAGATCTCATACTGCTGCCTCTATCTGAAACACACAGCAGAACCTGCCCTGGAAAATTATTACTTCCAACAGCCTTGTCACTAAATTTGTCTTTTCAAACAACCTCTCCAGAGTCTGATGTGCACTGAATGAATCCAGGCTGTGCCTCAAGTCATAATTTAAGCTTGCCAAAGGCCTCCACAACCACCACAAAAATATTCCCTGCAGCAGATCCATCAAAATCCTCAGATTCTTTACCTCAGTTTCTTGAAAAATATTGCTATATTTCATCCAGTGTACTCAGTACTATTATTGAAATTATGTGTGTGGAAATAAGCAATCATTATGCACCAAGATAAACTCATACAGACAATCAATAAAGGACTGAATGACCCAGCTACCAGTAGGGGAAAAATATTTCTGAAAAGATAGTTTCTTGCTCATCTTGTTCTACATCTTCACAAAATGAACTTTGGAAGTATGTTCATAATTTTACAAGACAGCAAAAATCATCAATTCTATAGGAATGCTGGTTCTAGGATGTAAGTAACCACTCCACCCAAAAACAGACACACAAATACGTTCATGCACAATATGCAACACACCTGAAATTTAGCTAATTTGTTCCCCCTGTATTTGGCAGATAGCTACCTTACCACCCCTTCCATGTTAAGATCCCCTTTTTTACTCAAATGATTTTGCTGATGTAATATCTAATTAAATCTAAAATTGGTTCTAAATCTAAAACTAGTCTCAAATTGTATTTATTATTAAAGTCTGCTTTTTAGACTTCAGTCCTGAAAGATCTACATTCCCAAATGATTTGCTTCATATGTTGTACCATCCACTTAAAAATTTTGGCTGGTCAGAATAACTTATGTCTTCTATAAAGCTTCTCAATTTTAAATTATCCTTATCAAAACTGAAGATAGAATCTTTTATAACTGTCATATTTTAGGAGTCTGAGTATACTGTTATCCATTTTTTATCTGATCTGTGTCAGTATTCTCCTTTTTTGCTGGTAGAAGTACACTGAGCAGTATTGTGCATGAAAGAGATGGCTGATTAACCATCCCGACAAAGCTCTTGAAATAAAAAGGGGTTTTTGTCATTAATCCAAACTGACTTCCTGTTAACAGATGGCATAGTGCATTCTATCCCCATTTCTGCAAATCAAGATGTTTTTGTTTGAGTTATACTATATTTTTAGGTGCCTGTTACATGATGAGTTTAGTCTACATCCTATAACTATGGCTACTTAAAAATTGGGCATGTAATCTAAATTAGTCACATAAGCTCCACTCTGGCTTCCGTGGGCTCTAAATTCCTGGTCTTACAGACTTCTCCCTAGGGTGATTCATCCCATTCTGAAACAAGTGTCTAAGACAGGTGGGACAGATTGCTCCCACAAGACTGATGGTTAACCACCTCCCTTGGTAACTTGTTGGAGTCATTGGTTACAGCCTCGCATTACCAATACTTCATTGTATTACTGATCTGAATATTCTAGTGCCAAGCTTCATGACCTTTACCAGCTTATTTTTTAAAATTTAGTTGGGAAGATATTTCTATGCAGTATGTTGATAATATAATCCTTTTTCATCTGTTTGTCCAAACCTTTGCTATGCTTGGGTATAGGATGAGTACTCTCATTTTGATGTCTGGAAACTCAAAGTTTTACAATCACTTTCAAGCTGAGTTCATAGATTCAACAAGGTATTTCATTTTCTTCATTAAGAACACAGAGCAAATGTACATATTCATGAATTAATCCTTTTAAAATCTTTAGAAATCTTTGTACAATCCTCAGCAAATTGCAACTTAAAACAAACAGACGAAGAAAAGATGGCTACTCTTTTATTAAGTAATAACTTTATCCTGGATATTTTCCAGTCTTTGCAGACCAGACTTTATTCGATCAGTGGAAGTTTGTCCAAATGTTTTTATGGTACTTCTTCCTGACTGGAAGTATGTTGTGGGCTGCTTATCAATTAACTACTTCTAAGCCTTTGAACGATAATTCCTGGTCTGCTTTACCATATATACTTCCTACTTCCTCATGGTGTAAAAGTCATATTAGCAATCATCCATTTCACTAATTTGTTGGAATAGATGGAGAATAATTGTTTAACCCCTGATGTGGGTCACATTTTTTATCTCATGATAAAAGAGCTGCATAAGATATTGAACAGACTACTTTCCTACCCTAGGAAAAAATTTTTCTTTTATTAAAGCTATTGACTTAAACTAACCTATTCTAATAATAACTGTCCCTACTAAACACAGTGGAACAAGAAATAGTCTCAGTTATGTAATAGACACAGCTGCACAGAATTGTTTGTGTACAGAAGGGTTAAACAGAAAAGATGATCAAATTTCTGCAGTAGAAGTCTTGGTTGACACCTATTCAAAACTTTAACTCTATTCAGAGTTAAATTCAGAACAAAGGCTACAGAGAATTCTCCAAGAAATCTCAAGAGGCATTGTTTATCCATTATCCAGTTTGTGATTTTTTTTTTCTTTAGATTTTATGCCCATTTCACCTCTTTTTTCTTTTTTTTTCTTTAAAGGTCTTGTAGAGAGCTCATGGAGACATGACACACAGGTCTGCCACAGGCTGACAGAAATCTCTGATCTCAGCATTTTGACACACCACCTTAGCAGATCAAAGTGTTCTTTCTATGCCTCCTTGTGTTTTGTACAAAAAATAATTTTGCTACAAATGTGTAATGAATGTTTGCAAAATATGCAGCAAGGATCTACACAACTAATGGAAGTGCTACATGTTTAACTGCTTATCTGGATGCCATATGTACCTCTCTTTTTATGAGTAAAGTAAACAGCAGATTTTTTTTTTTTTTCTTGCTCATTACATTCCAGCTAAAAGCTTTAGCTAAGCAGTAAAGCTGCCAAGCCCACTGGTTTACAGAGCTTTAACCATCTCTGTTCTTTCCTGCCACTCATTCTTGGGCACAGGTGTAATTTATTTAAACTGAGGGCATTGCCCCTACTCCTTTATAAGATCAAGCTCAAGTATACAGTTAAGGTCTTTCTTTCCTTTCTTTTCTTTCATTGTAAGATAGGTACAACATTTTGAGGTAGTGTGAAGTAACTTCAAAAAGAAGTCTGAAATGAAGAACAGAGTAAATTTTTCCTTGTATAACCTATTAGAAAGGTACACAGATTTTTTCCTTTTCATTTTTTCTCTGTATTTGTTCCTTTAGATGGAAAAAATACACATGGGACCAGGGAGGAGGGCAGTTTCACCTACTTTCAGCTGGTTCATATTTTTCTTGAGTAGCTGGTACAGTGCTGTGTTTCTAGGATTTAGTATGAGAATAATGTTGACAGCCCCTGATGTTTTGGCTGTTACTTAGTACTCTACGCTAGATTTAGTACCCTAAATCAAGTACTTTTCAGTGCCCTATGTTCTGCAAATCAGGAGATACACCAAAAGCTGAAAGGGAGCATAGCTGGGACAGCTGACCTAGTCTGTCCAAAGGGATATGTCATACCATGGAGCGTCATGCTCAATGTAAAAGCTGTGGGAGTTACTCAGAAGTGACTGATTGCTGGGTATCAGTCAGTGGGTGGTAACTGCAGCCTTCTCTGGATCCTGTTCATCCCACTTCTCAGGGTGAGGAAGCAGGGAGAAGGGGAGGACAGAGGACAAAGCAACACAGAATCATAGCACCATAGAATGGTTTGGGTTGGAAGGGAATTAAAGGTCTTCTAATTTCAAGCCTGCTGCCCTGCGCAGGGATGCCTTAGGCTAGGCCAGTGTGCTCAAAGGGTCATCCAGCCTAGCAGCGAACACTGCGAGGGATGGGACATCCACAGCTGCTCTGGGTAATCTGTGGCAGTGCCTTACCTCATTAACAATTAAGAATTTCTTCCTAATATCTATTCTCAATCCACACTCTTACAGTATAAAGCTATTTCCCCTTGCTCTATTACTACTTGTCCTGCCAAAATGCCCCTCTCCAGCTTTTTTGAAGGCCCCTCTGTTTGCAGGATGAGTGTGTGCAGGCTCTGGGGCATGCAGCAGTGCCCAGCTCCCAAGGTTGAGGTTTCAGCTCTCAGGAAAACATCCAGCATGACATGACTGCCTCTCTGGAAAGTTAGTTCACTGCCACCCTGCTCTCTGCAGCCATTTGACACCAGCTGCTTCCCAAAACCAGGAATCAGAAGTCTGAGGCTCTGCTGTGGGAAGCACAGAGCAAAGAAGTTTCTCTGATATTCTGGCTTTGTGTATATCCTATTTACCTTCCTCACTCCCTGTTGTTTTTTTCTGTAGGGTCTTCAAGAACCCTTGCATCCAAGAAAAGAACGCCACCAGCTTCTGGAGTGAAAATAGGCAGGAGCTAAACTTCCCTGATGGTATTGGTATTAGCCTTGGCATCTGAGGGGGGTTTGAGGCAGACATAAAATGACTGCCTGCCATAGGCAGAGACATCTTGCAGCAGACACAGTCAGCAGGATGGCCAACTGTGTCCTGAGGTGCATCTGGTACAGCATTGCCCCCCATGAAATTTTCTTGCCAGAAAATTGAGCACATTTGAAACAGCAACTGTACAGCCTAGTGCTCACTGCCTGCTCGCTGTCCCTCCGACAAGATTCAGTGTGACTGGCCAATTCAGGACATAGCGTAGCAAATAAATCTAACAGTCTTTATGCTCACCTGTTAGATTTTGTCCCAAAATGGATGAGGAGTATTTTCAAGGTCAGGTTCAGCAGAGAGATTTTATAAGAAATTCTTTTTGTGCCTCTCAGCTACTGTCTCCCAGAGCACTGATAATTGACTTCACTGATAAATCTAAATTTGCTTGTCCTGTCACTGGAGTGTTTTTCTTCACCATATAATCTTTTCTATTTTTTATCAGAATAATAACCTAGGTAGTGACAGTTAAACTCTATAACCTTGTAATGTTTTATGCTATTTATAGTGAATGGACAGTTGTAACTTTTCACATATTGCCAGCTGTGTCCTGAGGACTTAGTTACATTACACTGAGCCTTTGAGCCAGGCCTAGTCAATACTCATTGGGATCTATTAGATAGTTTTAGTCACGTTAACTGTTAGACAGCTCTGCTGGGTATTCATACCTTGATCTGCCCAGACAGATAGATTTTTCATGGCTGGGAACCATGTACGGCCTTTATGTGCTGCAGCTGCTCTCTGAGATGTTTATTTATCTATTTCCCTTTATTAAAAATAAAGGTCACCTGAGTCCTTGTTTAAGCCTTCCTTTTCAACCATGGGAACTGAATCATAGAATTGTTTAGGCTGGAAAAGAATGGTTGGGTTGACCCCAACCATTAACTTAACACTGCCAAGTCCACCACTCAACCATGCCCCCAAGTGTCATATCCACACATTTTGGAGCACTTCCAGGGATTGTGACTTCACTACTTCCCTGAGCAGCCTGTTACAATGGTTGATTACACTTTCTGTGAAGAAAAGCCTCTGATATTTTTCATAATAGCCAATCTAAATGTTCCCTGGCACAGCCTGAGGCCATTTCCTCTTGTTCTATCACCTGTAACTTGGGAGAAGAGACGGACACTCACCCACTACAAGTTTCTTTGAGGGAGTTGTAGAGAGTGATATGATCTCCCCTAACCCTCCTCTTCCTGGCAGGTCAGGCTTCCTTCCAAGGTCAGGCTGACAGGAGCTCCCTTGCTCCTCCTTCTAGCCCTTCCTGTGGTTTCCATTTCCTAACTCCCTGTCAAATGGGACCTTCCCAGTAAGCAAGAACTAATCACCTAAGTCATTGTAAGTGGCTCAGTGAGCTCCTCTGTCAGTTCCTTCAGTACTTTTGTGATCCTATCTGGCTTCATAGACTTTCATGTGTCTAAGTGGTGTAGCAAGTCTGCTTGGATTATTGAGACCTTCTTTTGGCTGGCTCTCATCTCAGAGGCCTGGATACCCAGGGAAAAACTGGTCTTACTATTAAAGACCAAGGAAAAGAAGGTAGCTCAGCCTTTTCCTCTTTATCACCATGTTTCCTCCCACATACAATATAGGACAGAAATTCTCCTTAACCCTTCTTTTCTTTTCTGGATTTGTAGAAAAATTTTATTGTCTTTTACACAAGCAGCCAGATTAATTTCTGAAATTGCAGCAATCAAGTCTCATCTCTAGATCCACAGGCGATATCTTTCCTTTCCACTATCTACTTTTATCTTTTCTTTCCTTTTCTTTCTTTTCCTTATGTGTTTTCTTAAGAGATAACTTTATATTTTTACTGTTATATTACTATAGATTATAATAATCAAAATGGCAACAAAATTGTTCTAAAAGAGACTCTATACATATACACACAAACACACACACAGATATAGATTTAGATAAACACTGGTCATTCAGTCATTTCACTCTAGTCCACCCAAAAGGATCTGTTAACAAGAACCTCAGTTACCCTTGCCTTCAGGGATAGGTTGTATCATCTTCTTTCTTACTTATACAAAAATTGAGAACTTTATCATTTTGTGACTGTTGTGTCCAAGATGGCTTCCAGACATCATATCACTCACCAGTCCTTCTTTGTTCACCAGCATCCCTAGTTGGCTCACTTATCAGCTGTGCCAGGAAGTTCTTTTCCACACACTTCAGAAAACTCTTAGACCATTTTTTCTCTCCTGTGTTGCACTTTCAGCAGATATCTGGTAAATTGCAGTCCTTCATGAGAACAAGGGCTGGAAACTCTGGGACTCCTCTTCCAGCAGCTTATAGACTACATTATATTCTTCTTTATCCTGGCTGGCATCCAGTTGTAAAAGTCATCCCACCTTGTCTCCTTTATGGCAACTATCATAGTTTTGCTGCTGCACAGTGTCCTCCAGCTCCTCCTGTTGTATACCCATTTGTTGCCTGAGTCGATTAGTTTAGATGCACTTGGCCTGGCCCTAATTCCTACGTGACCATTCTCAGGAGTTTCCATGCCTTCTAAGACATCAATAGTCCTGCCTTTACTGTTGCATGGATCTTCACTCCCTACCTCCACTGAGAGAGCAGACCAAAGGATCTCGCTTGCACACAGTCCCTCAAATATTGGCATGATGCTCTCCAGATCTTTAGCAAGCCTGGTTTTATCCCTTTTCCCCTTCAAATCAAGTTTAGATTTCTTTCCAAGAGCCCTATTGACTCCTGAATTAAGATAAATTTCCACCTTTGAGACAGGTGCACCACATCTGCCACCAGCAGGTGAGGTTATATAGAGCAATTCATAATCAAAAAATCCCAAAGTTCTTCTGTATCGATCTGCTGGACCTTCCTGTTTCTTTCCTCATCATTCCCTGCAACTGGAAGGATAGAGCACTAATTGTGCTCCTGATCCCTTAACTGGTCAGGCCAAGGCCGAGCAATCTCTCTTGATTGACCTTGAGCTTCTTATTGCGACTGCATCATTGCCTGCCTAAAAAATCAATAATGGATGATAACCGGAGGGTCGTACCAGGGCAGGAATATTTCTCTGCAGATCATTAACCCAGGCCCCAGGAAGACAGCGGGCTTCCCAAAGAAGTGGGCCCACTCTGGGCACTTGGGGCTTCTGCTCCCTTCAGAAAGCAATCTCCTGAGACAATGACACATCTTTTTTCTTTTATGGCACCAGCTCAGACACAGGGTATAGGCTGACTCAACTTCAGCAACACCTCCATGTTAAATGAACGATTGCCTCATCACTCTCCAGTTATACTTATGGAGCCTTGTACTTACAAGGCAATGCCACCAGGACACATGGGGCATTCACACAGGAGATGCATCTGCTGGGCCAGGTAGGGACTTGTCACCACTGCCCCCTGACCCTTAAGTCACTGCATTCGGTCAGGCAGAAAGAGAAAAAGGAATTCTCTGTATTAAGCATTCTGTCCATCTGTTGGGCTTTTGGGCCTCCCAAATGAAGTGGCAGCTTTTCTGTCAGGGGCAAAGAGCAGTGCAGGAGTGGTCATTATTAGTGCTAATTTAGGTCTTGCTTCGTGTTTGTATTTCTGGCATTTGGACAAGTATAATCCTGTTATTCTTTTGCAATTTTGCTGGCTCTGCATGAGGTCTTTTGCATTGTTCCATTAAACACTTAAGCTAGCTTGGGTTGCATGCTCTTGTATCCCAGTTCTTACTTATCTGAGAATGTCCACACAAGCCTGCCTTCTTTTCCCCATGCATCCTGAGAAAAAACTGAAAAAAGCATTGTAACCTGCATGTACAAGAGTTGAGGGTGGTAAGTAATAGATGAGTGAGTATTTTTATATGTAATACATTCAACTGAAATATCTTCAAAAAGAACACAGATGTTAAAAAAATAAACACAAGAACAACAAGAAACCCAGTAAGTAAACACAAAATCGTTGGTAGATCTCACCCTACAAAGGGAGCTCTTGCTTTATTTATTCCATGAGTATAAATACATTGATACTGTGCAAAGCAAGAACACACTGTTGTGGATCAAAGTGCACACTTTAATTATCAGCCAGGAGCCTTTTCCTCTAATTAGGCTTTCCTCCATATTCAGCTTGTATACCAGCTTTGTTGATGGCAGAGAAAGGCTGATGTATATTTGAGGGAAAAAAAGAAAAAGAAGAAGTAGAGAAAAAGAAAAGAAAAGAAAAGAAAAGAAAAGAAAAGAAAAGAAAAGAAAAGAAAAGAAAAGAAAAGAAAAGAAAAGAAAAGAAAAGAAAAGAAAAGAAAAGAAAAGAAAAGAAAAGAAAAGAAAGAAAAGAAAAGAAAAGAAAAGAGAAAAGAAAAGAGAAAAGAGAAAAGAAAAGAGGAGGGAATGAGCTAATCAGGCACTAAGGACAAACCTTGCCCCTCTCTCATCTGGGAAATGTCTGAAGGGACCTTTTCTTCATGCCATGCGGGAAGAGTATCTGAGGATACTCAATGTCTGCCTCAGGATAAAGTGCATTCTGAAGTGAGATGAGAGAGATCTACTGAAGCCACCCTCTCGTAATAGATTCTTTAGCTGTGTCGTTGAGTCACTTCAAAAGTGATTGAGGAATATAGGCAAAGAAAGGATTTCACTAATGAATTTCCATATTAACAGAGACATTCTTAGTCAGAATTTTAGTCCTTTCCTGATTAGGGGATAAGAAAGCAAAGATTTGTGATAAACTGCACATATGAGGAGAAATATCTGACACTGTTGTCTGATAATATGATCAAAAGAAAAATTAAGAGAAGTGAGCAAAACTCAAAGGTTTTGTAGAGCCTACTTACATTTAACGGTAGTCTCCTGCCCCCCCCCCCCCCCCCCTCTTCTTAAAAAAAAACGGGGAGAAAGAAA
>VXBQ01015999.1:524542-606480 GCA_013400175.1 Phainopepla nitens
TTGAAAAGCAGGTGGAAGAGCAGCAATTGATAAGCTTGTTTTTAAAGCACTTACTAGTGATCAACAGTTTAAGTTTAATTAAGCACATGTAAAGTAGAGGAAGCACTGAAAGACACTTGAATTTTTAGGTTGTAGCTCCCACCAAAATCCACTGAAGTTAGGGTAATAGGATGTGTTACATATTTTCACATTAAAGATAAAATTCAATAAAGTAATAGGAGTAAAACTACAATAGAAGTTGTTTAACTTTTAAGAAAATAAGAGTATTTTTTTTAAATTCTTCAAAACAGGAAGTAAAGAAGGATTAATAACTTTTACTGCTTAGAATGTTCACAGTGACATGATGTTGGTTATTAGCAGAAACAATGGGCATAGCAGCAAGAAAAATTGCCGAGGCTTTTTTAGAAGTTAGCATTTCTGAGAGATTTACTAGACTTCACCTGTCTGCATTCTGATGGATTTTTAGACTGATCAATCATATATATTCTTAACAAAACTTAAAACCTTTAATTTTGTTATCTAAATAGACTGACCTGCTGTTATTTTTCCTTTATTCTTAAATAATTTTTATTAATATCTTAGTAGGAAAGAATAAAGATATGCTAGTAACATAAAGTAATCTGTCATGTACTGATGCCAAGTTTGAAAGTGATGAATTATAGGTGGAACTTCAACCAAATTTGACAGTGATAAAGGCAAAAAACCCTGAAAATGAAGCTGTTGAAGGGACTGAAAAACCCAAAAGAAACTTGTATCCAAGTATTTAGAAGGGATTGAAGTGGATGCTAATAAACATAGTTCTTGTTCAGTATGCTGCAGTTTGGGGTTTGGGTTTTCTTGAGTTTTGTTTGTTTTGTTTCATTTTTGGGTTTTCTGGTTTTTTGTTTGTTTTTTTTTTCTTATTAAATATAGCTCTTTAGATTAAGTGGACTTTGAGCTACTGAAAAGTAAATGACTTTTGGAATGTCAAGATAATTGGAGAGACAAGAATTCCAACAAGTCAACAAACAAGAATTCTCTCTATAAATTCATATTGCTAAGGCACTAGTCATATAATTACATGCAGATGTATTTGTGCTCAGTGAATCATTAGTCTTCATCAACATACAAAGGGAAAATCATCGCTTGATTCTCAACTGCCACAAACGAGGCACATGTTATTTGCCTCCTGAGTCAGTACTGCAGTACATGAACTTTACCTTTTTCATGTTTTATTTTTAAAATAAAAACACTATAGATGAGTGAATGACTCTTCACTAAAATAATGGAAAGCTTGCACTGCATCATTAATCTTAATTTCTTATATACTATCTGGTACAATTTTAGGAAATATTTTACAGTCTTCAGTTTAGAAAGGTAAATCTAGTAACACCAAAAAAAACCCCAAAAAACTGTAACTCATTAGAAGACTGTCCTATCTGTGTCACTGCAAAATTTCAGTTCTTTGTTGCACATACTTTTATTTGTAACTTTCTCATTCAACCCCCAGCAATAAGTTTAATTTCTTATTTCCTAATGTCTTCTGTAAAGGCAAATCTTTCTACAGGACAAACTACAGCCTACTAATCAACTTAATCTCATCTCCATTCACCTGCTCTACTGATCCAAGCTTTTATGACTGAAAATATGGCCTCACTATTGTCTTTTATTCAGACATAATATTTCCTTCTGGTTTAGGTTTCTTGAGTGGGAAAAGATAATAAAGTTGTCATAACAAGCCTCTATTTTTTCCCTGATTTGAGGGTACAGAATCTACATGTAAAACTCATGGGTTGTTATACAATTAATGTCCCAATTTTTACTAACAGAAAACAATTTGCTAGAATTCATGAATGGGGAACAATTAAGTTCTTTGAGAAGGAATGGGTTTGCTTTAAATTTTAAGGTGATACATTGAGGGAGCATGTCCCACTCCAGGTTATCAGGTCTGTTGACCTTAACATCTTCTTAGATGCTTTCCCGTTTCTATTTAACTATGATTTTAACTATGTCCTGAAGAAAAGAGATATTATATATGCCACTGCATGTGTTGAAGGTTTCCTTGGTGCCATTCTGTGGTATTTGCAGCCCTCTTTGACATTATCAAATAGATTGACATTTCAAATATTTGCAGTGCTCAGCGGGTACTAATTCAGTGAAGGTGAACCATGAGTTGCTCACATAGTGGCACAGCAAGTGATGTGTGTCTATTTAATCACAGCTGCCGAAATGAGATCAAAAGGCAGTGTGTTGTTAAACCCTTAAAGCTGCTGTCACAGCGGAGAGATCAGGAGGGGCCCACCACAGGAAGCAGCGTAAAGAATAAACTTGGACTTGCAGCTAATGCAGTTCTGCTGTTGGCTGTATCCTGCTGGAGATGACTAAAGGGGGACCTTCAGAGGAGTGGCTGTACAGGTGAACTGCGCCTGGACAAAACTCTTTCCCACACAGATATGCTCAGTATCAGGAGCACCAAGAGATATTTCTTTAAATGAATTTGTGTTGTCATTCTTCCCTAGGTAAATGATGGTTTTAACTTCACTTCTAGTATTATCCAATTTTACTAGTTTTCTCTCTGAAAGAGAACTTGTTCAGCTTTTAGCTGCTATTCTGGACCATGACTAGTCTTCCTGTAACCCCAGAGTTCAACCACAGCAGATATTTGTTTGCCCTGGACCAAGATATCCCTGACTGTTTTTCTTTTACTTGATGAGAGCATGTGTTAATTGCACAGCAGCACTGCACAGTTTCTAGCCAGGAAAGTGCAATAGCATCCACAAGCTGCTGTGCAGGAGCAAGAGGAGGTTTGGAATCTGTGGGGTAGATGATGGCACAGAGGGCGGGGAAAGAAATGATAAAGCAGCAAGTGGTTGCAGATGATTCACAGTGAGTGTGACGGCTCTTAGTTCCATTTAAATATTTGGTCAGGACTGTGTTACTGCTTTGAGCTCTATCTTGGCTCTTTCTTATTTAATATACCACCACATGTTAACTGTGGTGTTAGCACCAGCAAACAGAAGCTCAATTAGATCATTTAAAACAGAACCCTCAACTGAATTACATTACTTCAAATGATCATGTTCCTTACCTTTGCTGAAACAAGCAGGGATAATGGTACAGAGAATTAGGTAAGGTTTTCTATTTATCTAAAGCCAAATCATCAGGCTTTTAAGATCAAATATTGAAAAAAAACTTGACAATGAAGCACCTGTGACTTATGACTTCACACTGGTTATTTGGCTCAGTACAAAAATCTCTGCACAATATTTTATGATCTGTGTCACACAGAAGGTCAGAAGACATGATCTAATAATCCCTTCTAGCTTTAAAATATTGGAATCAGAATCTAAACTAGACTGTAATGGAACTCTTTCTCTGTGTGTATAATCTAAATGCACAGAATGTTACCAGATTCTGGACCTGTAAGTGTTCAGAAACTCTCACTTCCTCACACCCTTTATCTCCCTGAGAAGTGATTCCCAAGTTGTAGCTTTGACAGGTTTTTTAACTTTCCCTTCTCCCTAATCATCCCATGGAAGGCCTTCCCTTCACTCAAGTATTCTCTGCCCTCAGCTGTGGAACAGCAGACATTGTCAGTCTGAGTGGTTTACTTGAGAGCCACTGTGGTCAGGGATTTCCTGCTTCTATGATGACAGAAAAATCATGACATTTGGAAGAATTTTCTTCCTTTTTCAGTTAATTGTAAACCCTTTCTTTATCACCTACCCTCCTTCAGAATGCTAGATCCAAACACTTGGAGTTGAGCAATGTAAAGTTATTTTCTGATTATTTTTATTAACATTCCAATTGTCAGTTACATCAAGGCAAACTCTATTGTTTGGTCAGATCATACCATCAAAAATCCAGCACCATTTTGGAGGAGAGAATGGAGCTACTCACACAGAATTAAAACCTGTGTTTTCCTATACCAGTGATGCTCAAGAATTTTACAAAACTTTTACTGTTGTTTATTATTTTTCATGGAAAATTGTCTCACTGGAAACCTGTCTGCTTGAAGTCTCTTGTGCTTTCTGTCCTCATTTTGGAAAGCATAGCTGCAAAAGTAACTAAGGACTTTAATATTTTTTATTCTCTCCTGTGAGATATTTCTGCATCTTTTTAGTCTCCAGTGACAAACACCACCACACTGCATGTAGTATTCACTGTAATATTAGGTGAAGCATGTGTTGGAGCACCTGAGAGCAACTTAAAATAATTGAAATGTGCTGTAAACTCACATTGCTCCCATTAAGGTTTATTTCTCATAAGAAACATTACTGGGGAATTTGATGCCAGCCCTTTTGACTCTTCTTGATGTGGGCTGTCACACAAGACACTAGAACAGAGCACAACAAAAATGTAAATTGCTGGTGTTGATGCATAACTGAGGATGAACTAGTAACAGAGTCAGAGAAAGGCTGAGGAAGACACATTTCTTATGTCTTTATGTGGGAGAAGACTGAGCCCTCCACTCTCTGCCTTCACAGTATCTGCATCATGAATTAATAAAGAGACACTTCATGAATATGCACATGAGGTCTTTGCATTAATAATTCATGAGGCCATCAGTCAAGCAGCTGCACGTTTAACACCGGAAATTGAGGTTAGGCCTGTTCTGCCCTGCTTTTTGAATTACAACTGGAGGCACAAGGTGGAAGGGTGGGGGAAGAGAAGATAAAATGTTTATCAGGAAAGGGGTGGATGGGAATGAGGCATTCTGACACTTTCTTCAAAAAGTAGCTGAGAAACCATTGTTTGAAATAAAAGTACCTTGACAAGTGTGGGGGAAGGGGAATGGGAAGGCAAGACAAAATGCAAGTGATGTTTTATAGAGTTTGTCATACAGTATATCTTTGAGGTGATGTAACAATCAGTGGCAGAAAGCTACTCTGATCCTCTGACTAGGAATGGTGTGTACTAGCTGCACCTTGAAGAATTGTTGAGAACATGGAAGATCATTCATTTCTTTTTAGTAAAGATCTAAATCATCTAAAAATGCTACATCAGGCATTTTGCTTTCTAATTATTTTTTCTCTTTGTTGGAAGCTAACTTTGAAAAAAAAAATAAAGGGAGAGTGTGGAAAAAAGTCTCACCCTGTTCAAACACATTTCTTCTCTAAATACTTTATTTCTGTGAGTTAATCTATAGATAAAATAATTCAAAGGTTTAAGAGACAAAAATCAAAGGTGATGAAGTTTATGAAACTTCCTGTGAAATAGTGGTCCATTGAAACACTAAAGCTTATTGGAATTACTATATTGCACAACTCATACATATAATAAATACCTACAATATTGTGATCTGGTTTCTCACATTTCTCAGTTCTCAGAGAATCAGATTAATAAAGGATTTAGACGAGTTTAAACAATGTAATCTTCATCTTTATCTACCTTTGAACATCTGGTCCTTTTTTTTCATGCCATTGCCTTCTGTATTTCCTCTGTTTGTAGCACTCTTAATTTGCAGGATGCAATGCCACATATCATAAAACATTGTGTATTGTGTTACTGCTTTGAACATGTCATGGTTAGGGGCTAAGTGCCAGTGCATATAATGATATAGGGGTTGACATTCTGGTAAGGTCAGTTAAGGCAGCACCTCGTGTGAAGCACTGAATGTTTTCTGTCAAGAGAAGAAATATGGATTTAAAGTAAAGTAATGTAAACCATGAAAAAATAAGTTTTCAGGTCCATTTTGAAGTTTGGACTGTAATAGGTCACAGCAGAGAATTTTGAATGTGGGCTTGAAACTTATACTCAGCGCAGCTTTCTAACTTTGGAGGTAATTAACTATTGAAGGAATCTGTCTATTGAAACAGGAATCTTTTGTGATTTAAAATAATTTAGAGACTTTAAACACAAACTTTCTGAAAGCTATGTTCTTTGAACTCAGTATATTTTGTTCAATATAAATATATCTGTTTGAAATTCAGAGTTAAAACTTAAAACAAGTCTTCGTGTTCTTCTCTGACCTTCAAAAGCTGAGTTTTCAACATGAAAATTTGCTGGCAGAGGATACTAGTTTGGATTGCCTGCCTACCCTTATTGTTGCTGCAATAATGGTAAAGAAATTGTAGGTATTCTATGATTTTTTTTTTCCTGACAAACTATTACATGTCTATTTTGGACAAGTAAGATTTTAGATGACTTGAAGAACTGCACATCATAAAGAAGACTGCAGTCCACTAAGTGTCTGTTAATACTGATGAAACCAGTTCTATATTTTGTCTTTCTATAATTGTTCTTTTCAAAATCTCCGTAATTTTTATAATTTTTAGGGGGTAGGGAGGGCACATGAGAAGTCAATGAAGGTCCCAACTGCAAAAAACTGTGCAATTTAACAAAAGAATCTTTGTATATTTTCAATACTAGAGTACAAAGCATAGGTCATTCATTTAAGATAAATTCTATATTTCAAAAGCTACCATTAAATCTCTTTTCTAATTGTGATTTAGAAAAATATGAATTAGAAAAAGACCTTTTCACTCTTTTCTCTGCACCAGAACTATATGAAGATTAAAAAATAAAATAAAATTTTAAAAAATTGGTCCCTTCAGCAAGTAGTTCCAGTCTTTCCTTCTCCTGTGGCTTTCCTTACCACACTATCCTTTATGCTTCCACTCTGAAGTAAACAACCAAAAGAGAAAAGAGATTGTGAGCTCTGCTACTGCACCAGCTTCCATTACTATGGACATGGATCTGGAAATCACAGAAAGCAAACCAAACACGTTGATGGTTTCAAAATCCTACTTTGATTTCTTCAATATTGTTTTTCTAAGCAAAGGCAAGCAACTGGGATTAGCACACAATACCAAGGAGGGACGAAGAGGGGAAATTGACATTTCCTTTGTAAAACATCAAAATAAATAAGTAAATGAAATAAACCCTAAATAAAAATGAAACTGCAGAAAAAAAACATGTTCCTGTGCTCTTTTACTTTATATTATATAGGTGTGATATGGTGAAAGGGGAGATGTAAGATTAGAGACCAATTCTGCTGTCTCTTATAATAGTTCTAATGACCATTTAGTAAAAAAGGTTTTTTACTTAGTAAAAGGTTTTGTGTGCACCTTGGGTCTTTCCCCACTTCCTCACATTTCAAACATAACATGCTTCAACCTATTTCGCTCCATCCAATCAGTTTCCCTGAAAAACTTCAGGCCAACTTTCTGTCATGGCCAGGGCAACTCCATGGACTTGGGCATCTTGTTCTTTTTCATCCTAGCTTTTTTTCTGCTAGCTTTTTCTAAACAACACAGCCAGAACACTCACTCGATTGATGGATTATAGCATTTCTGGAGAAAGACTGATTCCATATGCCCACATCGCTACTGACAACTTTCCAATTAAATTAGCACAGAAGCTTCCAAACTGTGTTTGGTCAATGGACCATTTCTGAAGCTTTCCCAGGTTTTCCTTGCCTTTCAGATAGTCACATAAGAAAGTTTTCATTCTTTATGCATAGAGTGGCATTGAGTTAGAAGGCGAATTAGCTACGGAAACAAGGTATGCATTACTGATCTGTTTGCAAAGTTGAGGGCACCTGGCTGTACTTGTGTACTTTTCATCTGCAGCTGTCTGGTAAAGTCAGAAATGTTTCTCTGTTTATTCTCACCTTTTACAAAAATGTCTCTGGAAAGTAAGCTTTTCTTTTCCTTCCACAGGACACCTTGCCTGAAAAAGCCCATAGAATCATCATAATTTTCCAAGGGGGCAGAGTACTACTACAACATCTCTGACAAGTGAAGCTGCTGGGAGCTAATTTTCCCCACTAAACGACCTTACAGGGTTCAGTAACAATCTGCTGCAGGAATCACTGACATGGATGATTGTTCTTTGACTTTTAACCTCCAGGTAATACAGATTAAGTGCCACTTGGATGGAGACGATATTTTCTAACGTTGAGTTTCTAATAACTACACTATTCTACAACACACACACACAAAAATGGAGTTTACAATAGGAAGCTACTGATTCTTTTCTTCCTATGTTATAAGCTCAATTCACCTCTGGGAGAAATTTATTCAAATACTTCGTTCATTGAGTCTGCAAGTTTTTCTGTGATTTAAAGATCACTTGATACCCAGGAAGAAACATTGTTATTATCAAACCCCATTTAAATTTCACTCCAGAAATTTTAGTAAGGCTAGATGGTGGAGGAATTCACGTTCTTTCTTCCTTTAAGGAATACATAAAACCAACAGCTGCCAAGTTAGTCATTATATGCATTCTAAGTTGGGGATTTTTATCAGCTAAGTAATAGCTTGTTTATACTTCAAATACTTCTCATTAATTTTATTTTCTATTACAGCATTATTGTTTTTCCTTTGAAAACAGTTAAAATTTTCACTTTTTGTTAATATATTATCCTCTGAAATCTTGGATAGTCTTTACTTTGTCACACAATACAGCTCAGAATTGCTCTCTTTGCATGAGTTCTGTTGTCCCCAGTGCTCCAATGAAAGGTTTCACTCTATGAGGGAAGAATGAATCTGCTTTTCAGGCTGACCAGTCTCTCCTTCTCAGATGAGAAAGGCAGACAAATACTTTGCCTCATCATGTGTGGGCTGAAATTTGTGCAGTCCATCCTGAATGGACACGGCTTTCCTTTATCATCCCAGAACAGCCTTCAGGAACAAAGTTCATTTAAGATCCATGATACAGATTTTTTTTTTTTCACTTACACCTTATTGATCTCACGTGCAATCTGTTAGACTGAGAGATTCCTGTGTAGCTCATGCCGTGGTGCAGTACATGTAGTGACCTCATGCAGGATGTTTTACAGCACATGAGATGTGTTGTGCTGGGACCTGTCACCAATTAAGGGCCAGGGCCTGACAGCTGCTGTCCTTCACACAGCAATAGTTCCACCCAGACCACCTCTGGCAGACAACCTCACCTGCACAGGAAATCATCCTCAGCTTTGAAAAGTCAGCTGGAGATCCAAATGCATTGATTTTCCAAAATATAGGTGCACTTGTAAATGTCTCCTTTAACACTTACAGTGGTAATACCTGGAGGCCTCTGTGGAGGCAGAAAAGCTTTTCATGATTAGTGAGGTGCTTGCTAGCTCTAATTAATGTAAACTCAGACTAGCTGAGTTACAATTATTGAGACATTCAATAATGCGTCAACAAAAAAAGCTGTTACTTCTGCATGGGCCAAAAAATAACATCAGTGATCAATTTAGATGGGGAGCCTGGGTGAAAAAATAACAAAAAATATTAATGAATAATGTAAACTAGGTGGCATGAGCCTATGAAAAAACTACAGCTCTGACTGTGGGTCAGACTAGCAAAAATGCACTTTCTCAGCAAGGAAGTTTAATCTCTTTTATTTGCTTAAGTGGAAGAAAAAAAAAGTATACTACTACCAAACTTGAATGTTTAGTAGTAGTCAATGCCTTCTAAACAGCAACCTCTAACTATAGGTTAATGTATGAAGTAAACACAAATCAGCATAAGGTTTTCTGAATTTATCCAAGTTCCTGTACTGGTGACTGATCAACTCAATCTTGCATTCAGGATAGAGGGATCCTTATGTGAAGTGCAAGTATCAGTAATTACATTAACGTTTGACCCGACTAATGTTATGTTGTCATCACATCTACAAATCTGTACAGGAAGGATAAAACTTAAGGGGAAATCCAAGAATTGTAAAGAAGGACCAAATGAAATGAAGGGCCATAAAAATACACATAATATACCAAATAAGGAGAAAAATATGTCTTTCCTCTTCTTCCTTTGTCTTTTTTAACACATCTACACATTAGGAGTTATAAAAATTTAATGTTCATGTTTAAAACCAAAATAATAAATATCTGACAGTAATTACAATATATTTGTGGATCAGACACTAAGGTGATGGACAACATTTATGGTCAAATAGAAAAAAATAATTTTTTGACACCCAGTTACAACAAGATTGCAGTGGATTTATCCCATTTGGAAGACAATTTTAGTGTTGGCAATACATGAGAAAGTTACATAATCCTACTTAGTACTGGTTATTTAACATATTCACTGTATCTTACTGGTGAAAGAACCTGTTCTTTCCAATTTTATCCTGATATCCATGGGTTTATGTAGAGGAAAATAATATGAAAAGCTAGCCCATTAACCTACATTGTAATGATTTGAGGTGATCATGAGGTCATGAGGCTTGAGATGTAAGCTAAAATTGTCAAAAAAATTTCAATGAAATTAAAAGTGACTTCAAGGCCAAGTGTCATTTTCAGAAACATCTGAGATAATTAGCATGAGTTTTAAAAAGAATTCAATGGGAGATAAATGTCAAGTGCTTAAGTCTTAGCTGCCAATGGGTCTTAAGTATTAAACTCATTTTTCAGCTTTACCATTTCTCTCATGCTTTTCCAGAAGGCTACTTTGAATATAAAGTTCCTACCCATGTATACACATCTGGATATGTCAACATATAAATACCAGTTTGACTCTTTAAATCACAAGTAGATGTCTGCTGATATTCATCTCTATAATTTATTATTTGCAGGAGGGGAAAGCAGTACTTAATAATGCTTAGCAAACTCACAGAATAAGATAAAATTTATTCAAAAGAGTGGAAGAAAAGATCATTTCTATCAATGAGTATTGTAATCTTCAAGGAGCGGGATAGACGGTTTTAAGGTCAGAGAAGAGTGGAAATGACAAACGTGTGAGCCATCGCTGTAATTTTTTTAACTCTCTGATTTGTCTCTCTCAGGAGAAATGGTCTTCTCTTCAGAAGAGAAGGAAAACATTCAGAATAAGCTCATTATCCTCTCTTTGTATCTCCCTTCTCCCTCCCCCACCAATATACTGCAATTTCTCACTGACTAGAGAACATAAAATTTACCCTTGACTTTTCTATAATTTCTAATGATTTAAGTCCATATACATTAATTTTTTTGTACATGTAATATTTTCCCCAAATCCCAGCAGTAAAGAAGTTAATTGTTTTTCCTGCATTTTCCTCTGTCATTTCACCTGTTCCTTTTCTTTGGCTGCTAGGGAAAGCCTATTGTTTCAATCCTGTAAATGGATAACCAATATGTGCAAAAAAAAAATCTTTGGAAAGCTAATATATCATGGAAAAATAAATGAAGTTTCTGTGTATTCCCTAAGTGATAATAGACTTCTCTTACATTTCAAGGAAAATTATGGTACCTACATTCGATAGCAAAGCAATAATACTTTACTTTATCAAGTGGAGTGGTTAAATTACGCTGGGAAGATTTTGTGTTGTCTATATAAGATTTAAAATTTTGCTTTATAATTCTCATCAAAAGAGCAAAGAACCTTTAGGTATCTACTGAGCACAGGTAATTATTTCCACTTTTTCTTCAATTTTGATATGTCTGGAGATGGAGGCTATAAAGAGGACATAATTTCTGCCTTATGACTCAAATGAGGCAAGTATAAGACAAACTACCTGATAAAAACTACTTTTCAAGATAGAAATGTACAGACTTTGTAGAAATTTTATAGAATTGTGTAGAAAATGTGTAGACTTTTCCAAATTGTTGCACATTTTCTATAAACAGTTAATATCAAGTGCACATAGTGTCTTTAAAAAGGAAAAAAAATCTTAGAAATATGGAGCATAAGGATGTGTTTGCATGTCAGTGCATTACAGAATTATAGTTTTAAGAATGACCACTTAATTTGATTCTTCTGCTAATTTGTTCATGCATTTGATTGCACAGTTCTCTCTAAAGGGTTTCCTTATATTGAGAACAGTTAGTCTGAGAGACAGAAATCATTCTCCTCTTTGTTTCTAATACACATTGTGCAACTAATTCTCAGAACCAGCCAGTCAGTAGCCGTTGGTTTTCCACCTGTGCTGGAGAAGGAACTATTCCATGCTAGAGCCACAAGTTTCAGTTTGAATCCTTGTCTGGGCTAAAGTCCCCAGAAGGGACTGGAGGTCAATCTGGACAAAGATCAAGTACTTCAAACCACAGCTGTTTTCCATGGCTTTTCTCACTTAGTTGATTTTCCAACACTGCCTTTTTCAGAAAAAACAGTGTTGGTACAGCATGTCAATGAAGCTCATAAAAGGCTGTGCTGTATGTACTATTCAGTGTCCCTGGGTAGGCCTGGGCTCTTTGAAGAGCCTTTGCAGGAAGGGAGAGGAGAACAGCCTTCAAATCAAGATGCAGCATGGATAAATAGTGCCTGTTCCTGGCACAGTACTCACCTGTCAAAGGGAGCTGTCAAAGACAGCACAAGTGCAACACCAGGAGGGTAAGATTCAATTCCAGACTACTCTCCAGCATGACATTGTTTATGTAGTCTCACACAGAAGCAAGTATTCTAAGACAAAGGAAATTGGACTTCTCTGATTAACCCCTTATTTCTTCCACAGAAGAGTTTTATTGCCCACCAGTATTAATGCTTTAGGCTGACTCATCGGTGTTTGCTGTATAGAGGACCTCATAAATATCTTAATTTATAGTGAATTTACAGAAAAATACAGTTTTATCAACAATTGCTGCACTTGCTGCACTTACTTTAAAGAGGTTAATTTCATTATAATTCCTATTATTTATTAAATAATTAGAGAGTTCTGTTGCCCATGTGAATGTTTGCAATGATTTATCAGAGTAGTAACTGTGTCTAGAACAACTGGGAATATATTAATCTTTTTTTGAGGCATATTCTTTAAGAAGTGTGCATTTTGTTATCAAATGCTTACTAAGCAGAAAACCTCATCCATTTGGAAAGAATGTGGAAACCTGTTTTAATAGTAAATGTATTTGTGGAAGACCTGCTACCCCTCCTTACTAATGTATAAATGTGAACAGTGATTTTGTTGGAATGGAGAAAAAATCTGATCCTTCACTGAATAAGTACCAAGAATGCTCTGTTTTTCAGAAAACAACAGATAGCCTTTATTATGCCTTTTCATTTTTTATTTCCCTTTATTCTTTATGGGTCATAAAATATGACAAGGAACCAAATAATTCTAATTTGATAAGAAAAAATATTCCAAGTGTTTCTACTTGAAAAAAGCTGAAAGAGTAAGAAATCATCTTTGGAACTCTCAAATTAATCTTTATTCCTTCAGCAAATCCCTGATTAAAACAGCCAATATTTTTATTTCCAGCCTAAAGCCCATAAAACTCCTTTCTTTGTAAAACTGTCAACAGTTTCTTTAATTGTGTTGATTACATTAATTATTAAGACTCTTACAGATATTCTTTCCTTGATAGTATTTTACTGTAAGAACATTTGAAATTCTTGTGCTTGGACAAAAATTATTGTTAAAATTGTTTGCTGCGAAGGGTCTTCAAAAGTGTACCTAAGAATGCATTGTCCATCTTATATTTCTTTTCATAAATCTATGCAATAATATCATATAAAATTTTTGTCCTTTAGTTTAGATTCATTCTAGTTTCTAAGGTAATACTCATAGTTTTTTTCTAAGAAAAAGAAAATTTTATTGAATACTAGTGAAATCTTTAAAAAATGTTGCAAGAAAATATTTAAATATTTAAATATTCAAATTAAATATTGTTTAGAAATATCAGTATTAGGCATTCTGTTTTAAGTATCTGAAGTCTAAAGCCAAATATTTATTAAAAAATAAGTAGTTCAAAATTGTTTAGAAGATACATTTTTTCTCTGCATTTTAGTATTTTGAAAATGGAGATGGGAGCAAATGTTCTCCTAAAGTGGAGAAAGTAAGCTAAATATTTAGCACGAAGAAAAAAAAAAGGTTAAAAATTAATTCGATAAAATAATTTTCGTGCAAGAAAAAGTTTAATAAAAGGTCTATCATTGTTCCACTTTATTGATGTCTAAATATTTTTACAATAAAAGTAGCCAACTACACACTGAGGAATTTGGTAACTTATAAGTGAATTTTCTGACCACACTCGGTAAGTAGCTAGTCTGTTTAAAATCTGTAAGACTCTGAAGTCTCAGTTGCTTACCTCCATTTAAAAATAACATGCAAGAGAATAAAAAGGTCCTGGTGTCTGGGATAAGCTTATTAGTAGAGTAAATGGAAATGTGAAGCAAGAACAGAAAATATTTGTGATGTTTTCCCTGAGCCATGACTTTTTCAGAAAAAAATGGAATATGGAAAATAGAAAATAACGCAACCTATAGAAGCATGAAAAATCCTAAGAGATGCTTTCAAGTAAGTCTAAGCTAAATCTAGTGAGGATCTTTTGTGACTAAAAATTGTGGATTTAAATGTCCTGGTATGCATGAGCAACAAAAGAAACTAAAGTAGAAATGGAACATGAGAATTTTTGATTGGTTATACAGCTATGCAGACTATAGATATGTGTGATTGAGGGTACATGTATTTAGGTCATACAGTAACAGTTCACCTACTAAAGCTGAAAGTTGGCTTGACTCAGTGTCCTATTTTTTTTGCATAGACCTGAAAGTTAATGTAACATTCACCATGGGTTTGCTGCCCATAACCGTTATCTGTAATGTCCCTGCTATTTCAGCCATGTGCATAAAAATTCTTTGTCTCTAGAGTTAGGAGACGAAAAACATCAGGATTACAAATTTATGTTTCTCTATGTTTGAAGAAATTAGATTTTGTTGAAATAAAGTTGCTCACAAAGAAGGGGGGAATAGCAGAGCCTCCATACAACTGGATATGGGAAATATGCATAGTGTGGTATCATACAAAACTTAGCACATCACATCCAAAACTAGTTTAGAGAAACTCACGCAATACTTGAGGAAATTAATAAGTCTATGACAGACAAACTTTCCTGTCTGAACATTCTGGAGCTACTCGGGCGCTGGTGACATGCACCACCCAAGATTGTCACAGCTGGGACCAAAGCCACTTCTCAGAGCCACTTCTCACCCACTTCTCTCTCCCTCAGGACTCCCTGCACACCCTGCTCCACGCAGTCATGCAGGTTTCAGGAAACAGCAGCACAACAATTTAAATGGATGCCTCCAAGGGACCAGGAACAAAGGAATCCCAGGGCTTTTACATCCTCACAGTCTCTGCACATGGTAGTCTGGGGTCTCCTGTATAAGCCATCAGCTCCTGCTGTGTCTCTGTGTCCAGTCACCTGGACAGGCCACAGGTCCCATGCCCTCAATGTCACACAAAGGACCAGTGCTCTGGCCTGGGGGTCTCACCATTTCCCACTCCTCCTAAACCTGCAGCTCACACTGCAGCTGCATATCCAGCTACAAATTCATTCCTCAACATCTCTAATATCTCTGCACCATCCCAAACTAATCTGAATGTGTTACTGGTATTTCTGCTACTGGTTTGGATGCAAAATTTAGGTACAGCTATGCCCTGGACCAATAAGAATTGAGGAGATGAACCAGGTTTTTGAAGGATAGCAGAAAGAGGTTACACCTATTTAGTGTCACAGTTGTTTGGTTCACTAAGGAAGTAATTCATATGTCTCTTCAGCAGGCTTGAACTTCAGATTACTTTCCTGATGGGATACACCCAGGAATTCAGAGGAAGCTGAGAGATGTAATTTGCAAAGAAAATCTCAATTATCTTTGAAAGGTCATTGTGAATGAGAGAGGTTCCTGAGGACTTCAGAGAAGCAAATATCACTCCTATCATCATGAAGAACAAGAGGAAGATTCAAGAAACTAAAAACCTTTCAGCATCACCTTGGTCACAGGAGATGGAGGAAATAATCGTAGAAACCATTTTCAAACACAGGAAGGACAAGGTGATTGGGAGTAGTTAGCAAAGAGAAAATCATGCTTTACCAACCTTGTTGATAGACACCTATAATGAGCTGACTTGCTTGGTGAATGAGCTGACTTGCTTGGTGAATGAGCTGGGATTGTCTATTGGGGCCACTACTGTTTACTGTCTATTAATGACATGGATAAGGAGACAGAGGACATTCTCAGAATATATCAGATTATATAAAACTGGAAGGAGTAGTTTGTACACCAAATATCTGTGTGGCTTTTAAATATCTTCCGGAACAACCACAGCATCTCTGAGCAATGTGTTTCAGTATATTGTCATCCTCACAGGAAAAAAAGGATAATTGCTGTACCTCAGGGGTTGATACTGCAGGCAGTACTGCTTTGGTTGTGCTGCTATTCACAGGGACCTCCACAGGTGGAAGAAATGAGCTGACAGGAACCTCATGAAGTTCAACAAGTGGAAGGACAAAATTCTGCTCCCAGGAAGGGATAACTTCATACATCAGATGGGCTGGAGGCAGACTGGACATCAACCTTGCAAAAAAGGCCCTCTGGATCCTGCTGGACGCCAAGTTAAATATAAGCTGTCAAGTGTGCCACTCTAGGAAAGCAAGCCAACAGCCTCCTGAGCTGCCTTAGAAGCACTGCCAGCAGGTCAAGGAAGGTGACCCTTCCCTGGGAGCAGGCTGCCAATGCAGTTTTGGAGTTTTTATCCTTGGAGACATTCAAAATCTAGTTAGGGAGCTCCCTAAGCAACCTGCTGCAGCTGACCCTGTTTGAGCGGGATACTCAGAGTAGGCGATACCTGTAAGCACCTCCTCACCTCAACTCCTCTCTGAGTCTGTGGTTCTGGAATTCCTAACTGCCAAGAGTTTCTTTTAAAAGCACAGATGGAAGAAAGTACCAAAAGAGACAGAGTGAAGGTCAAAATGGGTCATCCTCTTTCCTTCATCTTAGAACTGTTTCATTGTACCAAAGGTATGTCCACTAATAGACCGTTGAAATAGTAAATAAAGAGAATCCGGACAGTGCTGCTTGTCATCCAGTTAAAGGACCCATCAAGTACAGGAGTCACCACGATTTCATTCCTAGAAAAAAGCTTGAAGAAGTATAATACTTAATTTTCTGTACATTTGCCCTGACACAATTTAATGGTCCTAGTCAGAAATCTGATCATGAAAATGTAGAATTCAACAGAGAGTATAAAATCAGGAAACAATAAAGGAACAACTTCTGAAGTGCAATGTGCAAAATCACTGTACAGTATGTCTGCAAATTGATAAAACACAAATTATATATAGGCTGCTTAAGTTTAAGGTTATACATAATGTCATTTTTAGGCAGGAAACGTAAGGAAACATTTGAATTTCCCTTAGGTATGGAATTCAAAGTTTAAGAGGCATAAAAATCTGTATACTCCCAAGAGCACATGACAGTTATATTTAGAAAGCTTTGTGTGCATTGTATGGTCTGTTTCTAAGACAGCAAAATCCTGTATGTAGAACTAAGTACAGGATAATAAAGCAAAACCAGACTAGAAAAATATTTCCAGTAGCTAACCTAGATCAATAGAAAGAAAAACTGTCAGGAGGGGAAATGGCAAGTGTGCAATTTCAATGTTTAAATTTACTACTTTCCCTCTTCATGGCAATGAATGCAGCTCATCTAAGACATAGCATTCATAAGCCTCAATATTCTTTCTGTTGCCATTAATTTTTTGTGCTACTGACCTGATTTATTTTCCACCCCTCATTTTCACACCTGGTTTATGTTTTAAAACTAGTACATGTCAATAGTACAAAATCAGCACTCTTCCTCTGGCTTTTCTCTGCCTGTGTTATAGTTCTCCAATGCTGTAAAAAGAACGTCTTGGTAATTTATATGTGCTTATAAACTAATCTTGGGAAACCTATAATGTGCTAATGTTACTAACTCCTACTATTAACAGAGGCTTTTGATAGGAAACTTTTCTGCACCATTATGAAGAGAATGCATAAATTTCAAAGACTGCCTGGGTCTGCTGGGGAATATCACATGGAGTAACTCAGCATCAGATTCAGAAAAAAAGGCCTTAATAAGCATGCCTACACACAGACAATGGAAAGAAAAAGCTGAAAACAGTATTACTGGATTTCTGAGAGAGTGCCACAAAACAATGCTGCATTGTGTGATTATGTAGTCTGCCTTTTTTAAGAGTGTGGTCCAGGGAGGTGGTTCAGCCTATTCAATTTCCTTAGATTCTTTCCTCTTGTTGTATTACCTGTGGACAAGACACTAGTACAGTAATGGGGTTTTTGAGTGCATCAATATTTTAATTTTTAACATTATATTTTTTCTGTAGTTTTGTTTGTTTGTTTGTTTGTGTAGTTGGTTGGTTTGTGTTGGGTTTTATTTGAGTTTTTGTTTGTTTGTTTGCTTTCTGTTTCTCGCTTTTGTTTTGTTTTGTTCTAAATTACTCTTCCAAAGTTTATATGTATAAAGAATGCCTGCTTAGCTGGAAGCAATTCCAGCTAAAAATTAGTTCCTTCTGCCTCATTATCCTACTATTTCATGCATCTCTGAAACTCTGCATTATACTCTAAAAAGCTTCCTAGAGGAGATTTGTTGCCATAAGGCATCAATCCACATAACTTGTGATTAACCTCATACTACAGAATAAAAGTGTGTCAAAACCTTCTCATGTAAATGGCTTGATGTGTACAGCACAGACATTTACCATGCCAGATTCCATTTATACTTATATTGATCTATTAGCTGTCCTGGCATTCTGAGTGGAGGAAAAAACCTGACCAAAAAAGATTTTGCTGAACACAATACAACAGATTGTGATAAGCATGATAAACCAAACTGCAACCTCTTAGTGCAGCAATTTCATATTGCCTGGAGTTGCTACTTCTGTGGCATTATATTGCTGTGTTTGGACACATCTGGGCAGGTGGCTTTCAGAGAAAAGATAACGCCACAGTAAAGGAAACAGAGGATTCAAACTGTAGGCAGGCAGATAGCTACATGAAGAAATGTGATTCCTATCAAGCAGTCAACAGAAAATGGAAAAAAATTCCAAAGACCTGAAGAAATCATGCATGGAAGAGAAAATGAAGAAGTAGATTAGTACTGTTCTATAAATCATTTTCCAGAGCCTCAGGATAAATGAACTAATCCTTCTCATTTCAACTCCAAATATGCATAATTTGAAAAGAAGAAGAAGAAGAATAACTTGCTTAAAGCAATTTTAGACATTTATTGAGTAACAGATGAAAAATATGGCAGCTATAGCAAGGTGCTCTTTAAATTGTGCATTTCCACAAAGTATTTCATTTACTTGAACAGCTTTGATAAGGTCTCACAGGAGACTGATGCTTAACAGACCTGGGCTGAAAGGTAAATGCTAATATAATTTAAAACTGGGAAAGTGAAAGAAAAAGAAGCCAAGAGTAGGTATACTACTCTGTTAAGTTAAACAAAGAAGGAATCAAACAGTGAATTGCTGCAGAATATAGCTACAGTCACTGCTGCTTAGAACATTTATTGGTGGTGGGAAAGACTCAGCAACAGTCGGTCAGACAGATAGTTCTGTTTTCGACTGGCTTCTTTTGTGAAAGACTTTTTTTTGATGTTTTCCTCCAGGAATATTTATGCTTTGCTCTGTTCTCTCTTCCTGCTCTTTGGCCTTCCTTTATCAAATGGCATTCCAATTCAGCTTTGATTTCATTACTATTTTAGTTTTACATAAGTGTGACAAAGCCAGATTTGTGGTGCAGAAGCAACTGAACAAACATCCTCTTCCAATATAAAAAGATGTAAGTACTGCTGAAGTGACAGACAACTCTGTAATCAGTGATATGTTACATGGGGGAGGAATGAATGTGGGTTCCTGTATTGTTCATCATAAGTCACATGAATCACTAAGGAACGTAAATACATGTAAAATTAGAACTTGTTGAAAAAGAAATGC
Organism: Phainopepla nitens; assembly: GCA_013400175.1. NCBI lineage: Eukaryota > Metazoa > Chordata > Aves > Passeriformes > Bombycillidae > Phainopepla > Phainopepla nitens. The sequence continues at coordinate 544,145 of VXBQ01015999.1, forward strand.
CAGACTTCCAAAAATCTTACAGTTTCAAACAGATATCACTTTAAAGACAGCATAAAAATTTAGTATCAGGTAATAATCATCATCTGGTTCCTCATTTTTTTCTTACGCTTTAGGCCTTTCTTTCTGGGCACACATATTAGGTAGTTGAATTTTATAAAGGAATGTAAGCATACTCTTACTTACATAAGTAAGACATGCATTGTAAGAATATATGTCTATAAACCAAAACCAACCAACAAACAAACCAACCAACCAACCAGAGTCTCACACATTTTCAGCCTGAGAAATATTTGTATTCAGTGTTTTCAGATGCTTTTGAACTATGTGCAAATTCTTGATCGACCTCCAGACAAATCATTAATAGTGAAAGGAATTTAAGCCACTAATCCAATTGTTTGCTACAGATACTTCTTTCAGCCCTAGGCACAGGAATAACTGACAAATTAGACAATATGCATAATGCAGACATAAAGATGAACAGTAATTCAGCTGCAGCTCAATTCTGTATTATATATTACAAACTGTAGAGAATTAAATCAAATTTCTAAGCAACATGGCTTTAATGTCTGTTGTGTTGCTCCTGCTAATGCATTATTATTCCACCTAGTTTTAATCTTTTAGTGTGGGTTTTTTTTTACTTGGTGACCATTTCTCTTGTAAAATTATGGTCCTTGCTACAAATTTTGCTTCTGCTGCTCAAAATCTTAGGTGAACACCTCACATAAAAACATCTAGTTCTTGATTTTGTGACAACTATTCTATAATATATAATATTATTTAAAATCTGTTCCCTAAGACATCAGTAATATTTTAACTGAATTTAATAGGGAAACACAGTGATGGAAATCCACTGTAAACTGTCACCTTAATTTTTTTATATTCATAATCCACCTTCTAAATATGTGCCAATTCTAAATTTCTTGTTTTAAAGGTACATTTCTTGCTCCAACATGAAGAATTTTGAAATTTTTCTATTATTTCCTGTTTGTGAATTGTCCTTCATTTCAGCATATATCTGGACCTCCACTGTGTGCTTGATTTTTGTTTAAAAAAGCAGAAAAATTACTAGGACTAATTTACAATCATTATGGGTGGCAATTTGAGTATGTTAGGGATCAACCATCAGAAATTTGTATAAATATTACCTATTATACAACATTTAAGAGATAAATTCATCATCTGACTCTTCAGGAAACAAAAGAATGTATGAATTTAAAATAAATTTATTAGGAAGATTTTTGTGAACTATTTAGGGATATATGTTGCTGTTCTTTCATAGGTCTAACTTGTACTCTCTGAGATGTGTTTAGTTACCCCTGATTCTGCTTTCAGTTCAGGCTCTACAGGGTACTACTCCACTTTACTCTCCATGCTCTTCTTTCCTTCTAGAAGAAGGAAAAGGAGCTGTGGAAAAGGAACTGGTGTGAAAGGGATGTTGCTGTCCTTGCCTGATGGGGAGGCTGCAACAAAAACATGAGCTTGGGCTATAGGAATGGGAAGCTAAAGACTACTTCTTGCTTAGTGACTCTAAAATCATGATAACTCTTGTGTGTATTCTGCAAGTAAATGAAGCTGAATTTCCCACTAACTCATACACAGAGACCTACTGTACCCCTTTGAAAATGCTGTATTACTTTTGGCTTTGTTGTGGCTGTGTATCTAGCCTCTTTGATCTTTTTTTTCTCCTTCACTGTAAAGCTTCCTCTCTTGACTTCACAAAACTCAAAGAAATCAACAGAAAGCTTTCAGATTTAATTTGAAACACTTCTAATTTTGAGTTTCATCGGTCAAATCCTCTGATCTGATTTTCTCATCCCTTCAGACTCTTCACAGTGTCAAAGAAAAACAGCTCTCAGGCCACAGGACTACATCTATAAATCTTCAAAATCCTGTATCTAGGGCTGTTTCATCTGTTGTAAACCTGGAGCTTTGCACAGGTGAATGATCAACTCTGCCCTAATAAAGTTGGTAATGTAGTTTGAAATGAAATTTGATTCCTCCCTTTTTGGAAGAAGCAGTGCTGTTTGAAAATGAAATACAGGCCATTTGTTTGATGGCTACTCCATTCTACTGTAGCCAGCCTTGCTGTACTCATACAAAAAGCAAGATGTGAAATAGTGATATTAAAAAAAAAAAATGACATGGTAATTGCACAAGAAAATGGCAACCTAAATTTTTTATGTGATTTTAGTAAGCTGATTCCTTCTGAGGAATAGCTTTCCTGACAAAATCAAAATCTACTGTTGCATTTCATATGGGTCTTAAGGAGCTGGTTACATAAGCTGAAGGCCAACTACATATTTAATGCCTAAGTTCAAGCTGATACTGCACAATACAAACCCTTATAAATAAACTGTTATTCAGGGAACAGTATTTGACTGTACAATGAAGTCATGAAAATACCTGCCCAAAATGCCTTTAATGCATTTGGTCACTAGCAAGGTTTCATTGCCTTGGCATTAAACAACTTCCAGGCAAAGGATTTAGAAAAAAACAATCTTTTTTCCAGTACATGTAGAGACATTGAAGTGCAGCAGGAACTAACCAAATAATCTACATCTTGGCTGGGGCAAACCAAGCTTCAGTCTACAAGTGTCTATTTGCCCTGTCTTGGTTGAGTATTCTCCAGCCACACTGTTTCCCCACATAATCGTCTGTAAGGACATGTTCTGACTCTCTTTTTGTTTCTGGTTTTGCTAATGAAATTTATTTATAATATGTTTCAGGGAAGATTATCATTCAGTATAAATTTAATAAAGTCCATTGACATAGATGGAGTTTAGCTGTTTATACAAACTGACACTCTGGATCTATGTATATGCAAAGGTTGAACTCAATGACCTTGGGGGTCTTTTCTAACCTCAATGATTCTATGATGCTACACTGTACTGTTTTCTATTTCCACATGATTGACATACACATATTTGATTTTCTGAGCTAAAAGACAATAGTCAAGTCTCTCAAAAATATTCAGGAAGTCCATTTTTGCTTTATTATGTGCTTGCTGTGTTTTCTTTCAGAAATTTCTATAATGGACTTTTAAAAGTATTTATTTTAGATAGTCTACTGCCTGAAAGATCCAAGCAATAGATTTTCCCCTTTCCTGTGTTTCCATCCTAGCAGAAAAGCTATTAAAGCAGGCAGAAATCTGATTGCAGTCTCTGTTTTCAAACATTCTGGAAATTGGTAAATTTTTCTTTCTGTGATGGTGAGAAAAAATATTAGGGTGTATCTAAAATATTAAAGTTTATATAAAATGAATTAAGTTTTAGGGGTTTTTATTTCAAAAAATATATTCATGCAAGCGGTCTGCATGGGAAAAATAAATCATTTATTGCCCTTTCACTTGCTTCCTCTTGCTATTTCATTTTCTTCAGTCTGTTTATTTATTTTCACCATCCCTCTCCAAAATACTTAAAGATTCAGCTACCTTTTTGAGTTACTTCCTATGTTATTTTTGGTTTAGATGTACCAAGTAAAATGCTGAAACAGTGCCCTAAAGCTGTTGGTACCCAAATGCAGAAAATGAATATGATTCAAATATCTGACAAGGAGTGAAATGCAAATACAAAGTTTGATAAATAATAAACCTGAATAAATATTTGAGTTAATCATGGTCAGCCTGTGATTTTGGAAAATAACCCAAATGACCTGAGTATATTATTTGTTCACTGAATTAATTTCTTAGTATCCGTTAGAAAGGCATTCAGATGGTGTCTCTTGCTGTAGCCTGAACACTTGTTTGTGAGATACATGGCTGTTCCAACAGCACTGAATGCAGAGTTTTGCTTCAAGAAATTTATAACCTATTCAATATTAACTCCCAAAATATATTAATATTAATCATACTTACAGGTACATTATCAGAAAAAGAGACTCATCTCATTTTTAAGGCTCCTTCAATATATTTTGGAATATATATTCAGAGTTGGTCTACTTATATGATAAAGATGCCTGAAGACATGCAGGCAGGCTTTTGAATACTGTATCATCTGATTATTATTTAAGATCTAAAGAAAATTGATAAGGCAGCTGCAAAAAAGTGACATCAAATATAGGGAAATATTCCCTTCCCTGGAGGGCTTTTGACCAACGGAGCTCTGTGCAACTTCTTACCAAATGTGAATATTTCAGGTTCTTTTAAGGTAGTTTTGCAGCAAACATTCAGCTGTGTGTGATGTGCAGCTGTTGGGGATATTTGGATTTTGTCATATTTTGCTTACCCTTTATAAAGAGTTTCATAGTTTTCTTCATTTATAGAAACTTCCCATGATACTGTAAGGGTTATAATTTGTTGTAGTATCTAAAATGGTCGTATTAGTATTGAACAGCTGTTCACCCAAAGGGGAACGCAATAAGAAGCTGTGTGGTTCAGAGATAATAAAGACAAACTGTAGGTATAGAGTTCAATCACCTTGAAATCCAGCCCATGCATTCAGCTTCATGGTGCAGATTTTAGGACAAGCTGAGGAATTTAAGAAACCGATTACTCAAATAAGACTTATCTAAAATGTTCTACAATGATCTTGTTTTGAGAAATTTCAAGTCATCTATGTAAACATCTATAATTATTTCTCAGAGTTCGTTACCTGTACTGTTTTTAATCCATGTTGGGATAAAAGAATATTTACTACATTCATATAGCATTGTAGTCTTGCAAAACCTTATACAGAAATTAAATTTGTTTTATTTGATTTTAAATTGGTGTAAATCTTTTAGTACATTTTTGGCTTTTCTGCACAAATACGTGGAAAGGTAAGAGTGATAGTAATTTATTAATAGTAACAGTAATTATATGTTTAAACTTTTTTCTTAATCTGTTTGGAATTTCATACTATTAGAACTTCTTCCTTTGAGAGAAATTAGCAGAGATACTTAAAAACCTCCAAAGAATGCTATGGAAAAAATTTATAGACTAATGCCTTCTGTAATTTTTCTGATTATTGACTTTTTAGAAATGTTTTCCAGTGTTCCTTGGGTAGAACCCTTATTCACATTTATACTGCATTTTAAAGAGTTTTTATTTTTCCCTGTATGAATGGTTTTAGGTATTGGAGATCTCTACCTTTTGTATGCAGAGTAGTCTAGAGAGTATGTGAACATGGCAAGTTCTTTGGGTCAACTTCTGACTTTGGGTTTCTGTAGTGGTTTTGCCAAAATGAGGCTGCATGGTGAAGGAGCTGAAATCATGAATCATCCTCACCCATACTGGAACCTGGATAGGTGGGATGAATCACCCCTTGGAGATTCTCATCTCTCTTCATTAAATGAGGTTGGACCAGACAGCTAACTCTCAGAATGTGAACACTAAATGAAAAATTTAAACAAATTTTGCATAAATGCTCAGGCTCTTTTCTATTTTCCCTTTCATTGGACAACTGGAGAATGTTACTTTTTTCAACAGTATGCATTTATGACATAGAAAGTACTCTCCATTAGCCCAGAATTATTCACCTTCAAATTTAAAAAAATTAGTTATGGCTGTCTGAAAACTTAGGTTCATATTCTTGTGTGAAATATTTACATATGAAATCACAATTTATCTGACCTGAAGTCAGCATTTCACCAGATGGAAGAGAAAGGCACCTAACAGAGAAAGTTCATCCCAGTGCAAGCTAAATGAAGGTATCCCACACACCTGATATCTGAATGATTTGAAACTGAGTATTCCAAGTCCTGTCCTCCACCACAGTAAATCAGGTCAACAAGCCTCTCTCTCTTATTTGCAGATTATAAAAGGAACCTGAAAAAAAAAAAGGTTCTTCAAACAATAATTTTAAACCAAATACTTAAAATCTTGATGTAGTTTACACTTTTAATGGTGCATTTGTCAAATGTAAAACCCAGACTTAAAACTTTTGGACACACAGAGTTACATAAGTATTTCTGGGGAGATACCCATCTTCCTGCAGGTACATTTCCTTGTGTTACTGTGATGCTTACATGTCAGCTTCTTTTTCTGGAAACTGCTCTTTTGGGTAATTGTTTTTCAGGGTGCTATTATACAGATTTTCTCAGGAGATATCATGTCTTAGACTCTGGAAACCCACAGGAAAATAGCTGAGTGAAAGCACTGGGGTAAGTACCATCTAAATACACATAGAGTGACGTACATATTTGCATCTTCTTTTCTGGGCAATATTTTTGCACATATGGAAAGCATGTGGTAAAATAATCATTCTGCAAAAGATGACCACATGAATTATCAGAGAGAAATGCATTAAATATAAACATAAACAAATCCTAAATTTCTTTCTTTACCTAATTTTTTCTCCTTTCCTGCCTTTTCACTCCCTGTGACAAGGGATGGGGAGTAAAATCAGGAAAAAGTAAAACCTGTGCTTTGAGATAAGAGCAGTTTAAGATTAAAATAAAGTTAATAATAAGAGTGTGGGGGTTTTTTGCTTTTTTTTTTTTGTTTGGTTGGTTTTTTTTAAACACCAATAGTTACAATTAAAAGGAGAGGGAAAAAGAACTGAACCCCAGAAGAACAACTGATCCACAATCCAGAGGCTGACTTTTGGCCTACCCTATTGGACTGATAAAAATATTTTCCTCATGCAAATATTTGTTAAGCCAGACTTGCACAATGAGCAGAGAGATGCACTTGAAGGATGATTCAGGGGAATGTGATACCATAGACTGAATATTACATTGTTCAAATACTCTTTCTATTATCTGCATAGTCAACTCCTTAAAGCAGATATGTCCCAAATTCTTGTAGGATTTCATATATTTCCTTTATAAATGTTAATAGCATATGAGTCTATGCAGGTATAAATTAGTATTCAACTTACATGGGTTTTAACACTTGAAACACTAAAACCACCAGAGAAGTGACTTACCAATTAGCAGAGTACCACTGAAGACAATGGAAAAAATGCTGACATAGAGCACACCAGGTTTTGGCCCTGACTGCTTGAAAGGATTATTGTTATTATTGTAATCCATAGATAATGATAATTTGACTCAGATGTTAAGTATGGTGTTGACGAATCCAAACCTCTTGTCTTAGTAAATATATGATTTCTCTTAATGCTTTTAGATAAAGGAAACAAAAGTATATGTCTATGAAATGAGGAAAGAAGCTGGCTAGACAGCACACTTAGCGTAGAAAACTCAGTGCTGATCATGTATTTCAGCAACTAAGGGCACTTTTTTTCCTGATTTGATTGTACCAAATACAACCTTTTTTAGCTAATTCTCCATGATTTAGATTATGGAGGTGCAAAATCAGACCAATTTAAAGAATATTAAATTTGCAAATGGATGCATTTTATACTTCAACAGTTTTAAACATTTCATTTTCAGATAAAAGATTTTATCATGGGAGAAGAAGAATATAAAGTAAATCCAAATTCACTAACCCAAGCTTTTTTATGAGTAACACTTTCTTTTAATGGTACATTTAGCTAACACTGAATTACAGAGGAGTTCTGACAGAAGTACATATGATGTCTGCATTAATATCAAATTAATCTTTTATGATCAATGTTATTGTCATGAAAACAAGACAATTTAATTAAACAAGTCACATAAAATAAAGTGCAGCTTTTAATCCTGGTTGGGTATTAATTACTCATTTTCTGGAAACCAGATGATCCATTTGTTTCTATTCAGCTTCTTCCCTTGAAAAGGGACTTTAACTGCAGTGTTCTTAGATGGTGGGGAATACATTGTATGGTGGTCAGCAAAAATGAGCAGTTATCAATTATTAGCCACTATTAAAGGTAGTGGAACATTCTGCACTCCTCAAAATCAACAACTAATATCCAAAGAAAATTAACTGATGATCCTATCTTTTTATTGATGTTACTCGGCTTGTTCTGAGATCTTGGAGCAGATGGAAAGGCTAATTTACTATGCTGGATGTATCATTTATCTGCTTGCTTATATCTTGGGGCATGGAGCCGCAGAGAGCAGAGGTAATCTCTAAAGAGCTTTGAAGCTGACCATCTCTCTGAGAATGCCTAGCATGTTTTTCCCATTGCTACCTCACAGAAATCAGGTAATACAAATCACCAAAATACAGTGAACAATGATAGCAATGTCAGACACTGGCTCAAGTTGTAGATCCACCGCAGAGTTAAAATCCTGCACAGCTGCTTCAGAGATCAGGAAATATCCATTGATCTAAAAATCACACGGTTTTGTAAAACTCACTGAACATAATAATCTCTTGTCTTTGAGAGATAAAGCTAACTAATATATATTGCGGCCTGCGCAATTTTGATGTTCCTAATTTGTTTCATTAACTTGTTGTGATTGTTATTACAGAAGGCCAGAGGACAAGTACTGGATTCCATGTCAGTCATCAAGGTATAAGAATGTGATTCTGTATTGGAATGGAAATTGAAAATATTTTTTGCTGTTGCCGGACCTTTGTTTTGAGCTTGTCTTTCTTCCCCTTTTTAAAAAAGGAACCACATCTGAATGAGTAACTTCAAAAGTAAATTTACACATCTTCATAGGAGAAATCTTTCAGAACACAGCCTCTCTTACCACAAGAGTTTTGTGCTTTTTCAGTGGAAGTACCAGCTTGGTCCTTGGCACACTTCCATCAAGATTGATATTAAATTTCAAGGTATATTTGAGGATAGATATCCCTAATTCAAGGAAGAGCTTGAAATATAGATGTACCTCAGGTCAGCACTCATATCAGACATGGTAAGTGTGACAAAGGAGAGTCACATCAGTATCAAATCCTTTTGAGTTACGTTTTAGTAAAACTTGAAGAGCCATTAACTAACTTTTACTAGTTTTTTTTATTGACATGGTTTTTTCAGCTGCATTATGTTACTACACTGACTCATTTCAATCAAAAATGAAATATTTTTGAGGTGTTTCAGCCAAATATCGTTAATATGTGTATCTGCATTTGATTTTCATAAAAGATAATACATAATAACAAATGATAATGCAAGTTTGTATTAAGTCTGACAGTGAGAAAAAGGTAATGAGTAGATCCCTACAATATAGATGCAGTCTTTGATAAAGCCTTATTGTTTTACTGAAGTCATGATAGTCTACTCTTTAGACTAGCCTAAAATAGCTTTACTTTTTCTTTTACCACACTGCTAATGACACACAATGCCTAAGGACTCCCCTTGTGATAAAATACGGTTATAAAAGACAATGAATGGAAAAAACAGATCTGTAAAGTACAATAATATATTTCTAGCATAGCTGAATAATCTATTCTACTAAATAGTTTTAGGGTTACACTTAAACCTGTGTTATATGAATTAGAATGGTGAGTATCATTCCAGACTTTCCAAAGCCCATCTAATTAAACTGCTTTGTTGGGAGGAAAATTATATTTACTTGGTTAATTCCTCCAGCAGATATTTCTTGGACACCTCTATTTCTTTGGAAGTCCAGGAATACTGAAATCCCCCAAAGGTTTCTGATGTTGCCCATTTCTCTATCTTTCCTTGGAGGAATAGTAACTTCATCACAGATTATAGCTTAAACTCAGTTTTCCAAAACATGATAGTTTATAAAATTATAGTATGGGCTATAACATTTGTTGTTGATTCATGCTCAGCCTGAGGCAGAAGTTCTGCTGCCTTACAGGAGAAAATTATGTTTCCTTGAATGAGAAAGGTATATGACAACTGTAAAGCAGGCAATAGCAGTTTGATATAAAAAAAAGAAATTGTTTGCTGTTATCTGAATATTCTGCAGATCATGAAGCTAGAGGACTATTATTAATATTCAGTTTAATATTCTGTGGTGTCTTCATACAGAGCAGTAACATCACCATCCCATTTGCTGCAGTATGTGCACAAACAGTAAATAGTGGATTACATGCTGATCTCATCCACACCAGTGTCATTCCAGAATAACAGTTCAATTCAGTGAAGCAATTTACCTGGAATTAATCAGGTTGAATTCATTTGTGAGGGCAGAGAATTTAGCTCTACCATGGCCTTTCTCCACATCCTTTCAGCTCCTGAGTACTGTTACTGGTTTTGTACATGGAAAGAGGACATATAAGTACGAACATGGAATTAAGCCTTAAATTAACTTGAAGATTGGCTAAGGTTACAATAGTTTTACCATCTTCACAGATTCAAAAGTTTTTAGGAAGCTATCGGTGCTTTTTGTATTCATGCTGCTGTGTGAGAAAGAATGTGGTATTAAAATGTTCACGCTTCTTTCAATCATCGTCTTCTTTATAAGCTGAGAAATTGAGGGTTTAAGATATGCATCAGACAATTTCTAAAATTAATATGGATCTCATCTTAAGATTTAAGCTAAAATATAAGTGTTTGAAAGAACTAAGTCTGACTGTAGGAATTTTCCTAAGTTTTACTAGGAGAAAAGGATTCATCCAGTGCAAGTGTTAAGAAATCTCTTGAGATGTTTCAGGGTATCAGAGACATGTCAAAGGGCTGACAGATAGGACCTGGGACGCATGAAAGACTAATGCTGATGTGAAGAATCAGCTGAGACAGAAAGAAAATATCCCAGAGTATCTAAACTACTATTAATTTCCTATATATAGGCAACTGAAACCCTACCTCTGTTAAGCAAGTTTTTGACATTTGATATTTCTAAGCAGAGACAATTTTGGTTTGATTTTTGACATGGTAATGTTTGAAGTTTTGGCTTTACTGAAATCACCTTATTTCTATGACAAGATAATATTCTTGGGTAATTACTTCTAAGGAATAAAAGGTGATATTAGAATGCTGAAGGCTACATTTCACTTTGCATGTTAGGTTCAAAGCTATCAGAGAAAGCTCAGGTTATTTAAAATACCACACTTTCTTTGTATTCAAATTTTCCATAGTAGCTTTATAAATATGAGCTCTTCAACAGCTTGGACAGAAATCTCCTAGGAATGTTCCAGACATCTTAGTGTCATAAACTATAATATCTACAGTGATTCTAAAATCCATCCCCTAGTCTGAATTTAACCTTTTGGATTTGAGCACTGCCTTTTTAGATCTCTTCTAGACTGTGAAGCAAAATTGCTCTCTGCCTTTAGCCTATTCAAACAATTGTGGTTTACATTGTTTTCACCGTTAAGTATGAATTTGAATAATGCATAACACAGTATTACAGGATGGGCAATTTAAATTGAGTTAGCACTGCCTGCCATTATATTTTGAATCTCCTGGCTTGTGTAGGCTTGATTACTCAGACTCCATGTTACATTAATGTTTCTTTATTTAATATTAGAGAGTATGTCCCCCAGATCCTGTAATGTCTTCATAGCCAAAGTAAAGCTGCCAAATATTGGACAATATATTAGTGCAAATATAAATAAATTCATTGAAATCGTACTGGCCAAATTCCAGAGGTTGAGGGTAACTGTCAGAGTGGTAGGTACATCTCTACATGCTCAAATAACATCTTTGGGTTGAAAGTTTGATGTAGAAAGCTTATATGGAAAAAAAAAAAGTGGTATTTATTATGATCAAGGGAAATCAGCATTAAGAAGCAGCTCAGTCTGAACATTTCTTATTTCTTTGCACATGCATGCAAGGCACATGCTTCTTATATTCAAAAACTGATTTCTTGCAACCTCTTGGGGAAAACAGAACATTCTTTATAGCTCTGTAAGCCTTTATAATTTAGGTTCAGGGTCTATTTCAGGAATCTTTCAGAACTTTTCAGTGTTGCAAATAAGAAGTATAGATTTTCTTTAAACTCCTTTTTGCATTTGGCATAATCTCTCTTTGCAGTCAGGAACTGTGATGCAAAACCTCCTTTAAGGAATGAAAGAAATAATAAAACAATTTATGGATTTTGCTAGCCATGAAAGCAGAAAAACAGGTAGCTGAACACATTCTAATTGTCATCTTGTAAATTGAACCTATCGGCTAAAGGATTTAGGTCTTTTCTCCCTGGAGAAGATAAGGATCCTCACAGGAGAGACCGCATCACAGTTTTCCAGTACTTAAAGATGGCTGGAAAGAGAATGGAGGCTCTCTCTTCACGAGCGGCCACATGGAGAAGACAAGAATCAAAAGGTACAAGTTCCCCTGGGAGAGGTTTCACTTCAATTTAAGAAATAATTTTTTTATAGTAAGAATACTCATTCACTTGAACAACCTACTCAGGGACATGGTGGTGTCCCTACACAATAGAAACTTTCAAGGTACAACTGGACACTGTGTGAGATTACTTCATCTAGCTCCTGTTCCCATGAAAGATGGGACAAAGTGAACATTTGAGATCCCTTCATACTTGGGCTGTTTCGTGACTTTGTGAATAGCCATATTCAGAAAGCCTTTTGAAACAAGAAAAATGAACTTAGATGGGGAAACTTGTAGCTAAACAGTTACAAAATCCTGCGGAGAAGACCATGTCTTGTGAAGAGATTAAAATGTATTGGTTTATCTAGCCTAGAAAAGGGCCTAAATGAGATATAACTCCTATTTTTAAACAGAGTGTAAATACTGGGAGAGTGATATTTAAGCAAACAGATAACAGTGATGCAAAAGCAAATAAGCATAGACAGCACTGGATACATTTAAGCTAAAACTTTAAGAGAGTTTTTAGCTGTAGAATGAATGATGTTCTTTACGTTCCAACAGCAACCAGAAAAGTAGATACATTTACAGGTGAACAGTAACCGAAGTAAAGGGAAATTAAGAGTATGGTGAGTATAGCTATTTTTAGAGATCAGGTAAATACAGGCGTTATAACTCAATCCTCATAAATATGTAAGTAAATAATACAACCAATCCATCAAAATTCCAACATAAAATTTTATTTGCCTCCTTCTTCCATCTCTCTAAAATTCCTTCTTCCAATTTCTGAGAAAAAAAAAGTAATTTCCAGAAAGTGGCATGTTCTTAGCACTTTTTAGTCCCTAAAGACCATCATGAGGCAGAACTTGGTGCCAAGTTGGCTTATCCCACATTAAAAGGCATGCATTTCCATGCTTGCCGCACTCCTATACGACCATTTGTTTTCTGGGTGGAAAAATGAATGGTGTGCCTGTAAACATCCCAAGGGCTAGAACTTCACAGAAACATCTGGGGAGTGGAGTGGTGTAGCCCAGGATATATGAAGAAGCTGCTATGGAGGGGAAGACTGGGAAGAGCTGACACTTCTTTCCTCAGGAATTGCTCATATCTGTTCCTCCACCAGCATAAAACTTGTTCTTTAATAAGAGTTGGTGACATCATGTTATTACAGCCTAGTATAACCTTGCAAGTGTCGTTTTACCCTGGGAGTCAGGAAAAGGAAAAGCCTTCAAGCATAGAAGGGTATCGGTGCCAGAAAAATTTATTAAAGAAACTCTCAGGATACCATGAAGTTCCCATTTAAAAATGCCAAAAAACAATGTAGGCAGTTTGAATGTTAACCTGCAGATTAAAGATGCTTTCTTTATATTCCCAATGATGCAAGTTTTGACCTTCCACTCATCATTCCATATTTGCAGATAGTGGAAAACAGAGCCTCCAGGGCTAGGATGAGGAGAGAAAAGGGGCATTCAAGAGGAAGCACATCTTTCATTGTGTGTGACAGGCAAAGAAAATGCTCCCCTTTTCTGAAGATATGTTTCAATAGATCACAGTCTTTGTTTATCAAATACAATATTTTTGTGTTTCTGTTACAAACTTGAGTTTAGGCTTCCTTTCTGCAGAAATGACAAGTCTGAATATTACCAGGGAAAAAAGAAGGCAATTTTAATCTAAATTCTGTCTGCACAAAGCTCTTTTTATTACAAGCCCAGAAGCCAAGCACAACACATCTACAACATTTGATTAAGATCCACTGAGTATTAAGTATAAACTTACGCACATAAGTTTCTTCCTGCAGTGCTGCTGGTAGGATATCGAATGCTGTTTTCTCCCTTTGTCTCTTTTCCCAAAGACAATTCTGTATCTCAGGTATCCTGTGCTGAAAAGTAAGGTTTTTTTCATGTAAAAAACCTAAAGCTGCCATAAGAAACTCTGCTGAACCAACTCGTCGCAATACATTAGCAAGGAAAATCCACTGGGAGAGGAATGGTATAGAGGTAATCTAGAGGATTAGGAGTCACACAGAGTCAGTCAACATTTAAAGAGGTCTGAGGTTCACAGAGATGAGCAGGAAATATGAGCATTGAAAGAGATGTGAATTCTGACTCACTAGGAAACTCTATTTGTCTTTTAAAATACTTTTTACTATTTCACAGTTCAGAAGGAAACTGTCAAATTATATTGCCAATTAATAAGCAGTGAAATTGCCTGCTTATCTTAAGGAAATTTAAAATATAGAAAGACGTACTACAAGTAGGTATTTTGGTAGTTAGAGGTGGGGACAGCTGGAGAGATTGTTTTGGTTTTCCTCAGCTCATTTTAGTCTAATACCTCTGTTCCTGTGGAGCCAGTGGGACGTACTGCAGCATGATATGATAACAGCTATTTTTCATTAATATTTAAGGATCTACTGTATCATTTCTGTTGTATGCTGAGTCATCAACACATGTGCAATAGGCAGCTTTAACAGAAATGAAATTAGGCTACCTAGTCTTTACCATATGCATATATATGTATACACATGCCATATATGCATTTAAAGTCCATTTGCATAGGGTCTGTTTCAGGTAATTTCCTTCAATTTTGCAGTCACAAATTAAGATGTAGTTATTAATGATATCCATTCTAAACAACCATTAATCTTTCCTTACTATCAGCCAATATGAATGAGAGGTGACAAGTACATACAAGTAGCCATTGTTTGTGCAAATTTTAGGTTAAAATTGCAAAGAGCTGAATTCTGAACACAAAAATGAAGAACAAGAGATCTTTTTATACATAATACTAATAACGGAAGTTTGGGGGTTATTTTTGGAGGACAGTGGGTAATGATTTCATGCCAAATGAAGACAGGTTTAGACTAGTTGGAAAGAGGAGAGGTTTTACAATGAGGTAAAACAGTGCCACAAGCTGCCTGGAGAGATGGTGGAAGCCCCAACCCTGGAACCATTCAAGGTCAGGTTGGGCAGGTCTCTGAGCAACCTATTGTATTTGAAGACGTTCCTGTTTATTGCATGGGCATTAGCCTAAATTACTTTTAAATGTCCCTTCCAGCCCAAACCCTTCCATGATTCCATGATTGTTCCTTGTTCCAGCTTCATTTATTTATAAATTCATAAGATGCATAATTTTGGAAAAAAAACACAGTTTTTTGTGGACTGAGGGCTTTATCATAGGCATTAGCAGTGTTTGCATTTTACATGATAATAGTAGTTTGAAGATTTGTAAATTATTCAAGAAAGATTCTTATCCCCTGGTTTTGTTTCGTTGTTTTCTTATATGAGCCAAATAGCAGCTTTAGATAGAAGTGTTATTATAGTTTGCCAAAATCTTATCTAATATTTATTTGTAAAAGTTAAAGGAACTTTCATAAAATGCTTAGTCAGAGATATCTTGTAGAAAGTAATTTTCAGAGATCATGTTTAAGAAAACATTAATTTTCATCACAGCACATAAGGTAAACCGGCTTCAGTCTCTTAGTGATACTTTAAAAAACTTCTCCGAATGTGGAATAAAATAAGGAGGAATAAAATAAAAGGGTCCATGAGCCTCCCCAGGTTTCTGTTGCCCTAGTCATTAAAGCAGTCATATGTCTTTACCTGATTAAAGCAGCTGCTTCTGCACTCTAGGTGAATTTGGCTGGTAAAAACCTTTAAACAAATCTGTCAGGTGCAGACACAAAGAGGTTACAGAGCTTCCCAATTTTAAGCTAATAGGACTTCAGTGCTTCTATCTACGTCCACAAAAGCACATCTTAAGTCCACAGCCATAAAGTCACTGCGCTTGCAATGATGAAGAGCAGACAAGATTGACTGAATGGTTCAGCACATGGACGTAATGCTCCTTGCAAACTTGTCCTTCTTTTTCTGTCCAGCATGGAAGACAGTGTTCCAAGAACTCTTTGCATATGGTGATATTTCTCTATGCAAAAGTACTTGATATATTGACTCATTATAAAATTGACCCTTACAACTTAACTACCCAATCAAGGCTGTGATGTCTGTGTCCATATGACAAAATTCCACAAGCCTAGGTGGATGTTTATTTTCTCCAGGCTTGGCAGGAATGTGCAGCATATGAGCAAATCTACTTGATGAAAAATAAATTTAATACCTGTGAATAACTCCTCACTCAACTGATCAAAGACAAGCCCAAAACCCACTAATAAGACCCCCCCCAAAAAAAACCAACTCAACCAACAAATATAATAAAGGATACTTCATGCTTTAAGTCTGGTCTACTATTTATACATATAATTTTTTTTTATTCTTGTGGTGCTCTTTAAAACTTTTCTAACCATTCCTGTGGCTGTAGATACACTAGAAATCTCCAAAGTTAATTAAGCTAAGTTCTTATCAGAAACTACAGTAATGGCCAGCTGGCCAAAATGCTAATCTCCCGATGTGCAGCTTAAGCTTTGTATCTGAAATCAACCATATTTACAAGCAGCCTGCAATATTATACCATCTGCATCCTAGTGTTAAATACCCTCCTATATCTAGCTTTTGAACTTGAATCCCAGGACCCACTCTGTCATGTTCAGTAGAATTTCACCCTCCAAAGAGCCCCATAGATTTCCACAGAATGTCTGCCTTTGGACGCTATAATATCATCCACAACACAAGCATTGCAGTATTTTTCACGTTAACCATATGGCCTGATCATTGCATCCTTAAAGACCGTGCAACTTGTTATTGCTCCATCAAAGATGAATTGAACATAGATTTTTATGCAAAAGAAGGGCAGTCAATCTAATGCTAACACTTTTGTTCAAACTCTACATTGACCCTATTTTGCTCCTTTTCACTTTATTGTTTTGTAAACAGCTGTGTCCCTAACTGTAGAAGTGTAAGGTTATTCCTATTTTCACAGTAGGATTTAGCTTCTTCAGAGTAGGATAAAGGCTATTGGACTTGATTGGTTGTGGAAAATGGTGAGTTATGTTTTATGTGTTTCATTTTGCTTTTCATTTAGTCGGGAAAAAGAAATAAAAAGAGGCAATGACTGTTAGTGAAACCTGTTCTAGTTTCCTTTAATTTCCTCTTTAAATAGTTGTGTTAATAGGAGAAATCTCCACTGCAAAGAGTGGAAAAATCCCAGAGGTATATTTTGGATTTTACACAGAATCAAAAAACTACGAGGACTGTAAGCATTGCTTCTGAAGCTCCCATGTGGAGAGAAATCATGGGGCTTGCTGAATCTCACAGCAAAACCTTTGTTGCTGTCTCAGCAACAATTACCGTAGATGTGCTTACAAACTGACACCGGTGATAATGTCAGTGTGCAGCTGGGATGTTAAATGGAACCTGCTGCTCCACACCAGCTCATTCAAGCAGATTCATGGCCAGGGGAAAAGCAGGCAGAGGGGCAGGGAAAAAGCAGGCAGAGGGGCAGGGAAAAAGCAGGCAGAGGGGCAGAGAAGATGCCAGTGTGTTTTTTGTGTGTGTGTGGTATAGATATATGAAAATGCAGTCATGCATTTAGAAATGATGTGTATAAAAAGGGGAAGACAGTGAAAGAATACCAACTGCCACTCAGCAGGGCATTCAGGGCATCAGGAAAGCAGCATGATGCCAGCAGGTGAACAGGGCAGCAGGAGCCTGGTAACTGGTAGTCAACATGTGGCCAGGCCAGCAGGCAGCAAACACCTGGAAGCTTCTTTGTGAACCAGCCAGCAGGAGCCTGGTACAGAGCAGAGAGCAGGTGGATGGGGTGGCAGCCAGGCTGGATACCTGGCAGCTGCTCAGGGTCAGCTTGTCAGAGAGCTCGCTACACAGAGCCATAAAAAGGGCTGTTTGCTTTTTCTCTGTCGCCTTATGATTGTTCACATATTTCAATGGGAAAGATGAAACACAGCTTCTCCAAAGTGCTTTTTTTTTGTGGACAAGGGAAAGCCTTTGTCATAGTTTAAGAATTTTTTTCTGCATATTCAAAGAGCTGTCTCAGTTTCAGCATCTCTTGAGCAATACTGTAATGAAATTCCTTTACATTGATAAGTCATTGAAGAGTTCTGTTTTTAAGTACCATGATACATATTTAGATCTCCAAGCAAAGTTAACACATTAACCAGTGTAACACTAGCCACAGCAGCAACATCATTACAAACCTCTTCCAGTGAGCACTACAGCAATGAGATCATTTTTCTAATCTCCAGAGGAAAAAATAGAGATTATGGAAGAGCTGATGGCCTTCATTACAGTTCCACATACTTTAAGGCACTACACTGACTCTCACTGCCTAGAAACTGGCTTTGTGTGTCTGTCCTGTTCCTGATGAGCCCTGCAGAGGATGGCAGCCAGAGAATAACAAGTGCTATTGCTACAATGTCAACCCCCTGGTTGTGAAGGGGACTGGAATCAGGGTGCAAATCAAAGAGCTTTTAAAATTTGAGGTTGCACAGCTCATTAAGCTCTTTTAATGAAAATTATAGTTTTCCTATACATTTTACAGATTTCAGTCTTTCCCCAAAGAATTAACCATACAGCTGACCTATTCAATTAAAAAATCTTTCACCAGTTTGAGTCATCTGGGATAAAACTCGATATACATGAAATTAAATCAGAATTCTTCCTTTGAAGAGAACACACAAAACCTCTACACTGATCAGAATGTGATTTTGTGGTTTTTCTCTTTCTTTCTCTTTTCTTTGCTGATACATCACTCTCTGTAGAGTGATGCTGCATTTGCAGCAGGAGAGTAACCTCTTGACTCCGTGGCAGTGACAAGTTGCAAGGTGTAACATGTTCCTTGGGTGTATAAGGAGATGAAAATTATGTAGGAAAAAAGAGGTAGCATTACCTCTGACCATAAGGTTGATGGAATCACACTGCTAAATCCACTGTTTGCATTTTAAATAGAGGTTTGATGATTAAATAGTTAAAAAAAAAAAAAAAGAAAAAGATTTGAGAATACAATCCAGACCAGTGCTTTAATGGAAATATATAAAGTCTTAAGAGGAAGAAAATTGAGAGCAAATCACAGAAAAAAAACCATCAAACTAGCTACATTGAAAGAAAAGTGCTAACAATTACATTGCTAATGGTATTTGTTCCAGAAACAACTGTTGAAATGTAAAAATAATGCATTCCTGTCAGAGTTATGTTGCTTGAATACCTAAACAAAAATAGCTTGTTCAATGGACAGGCCATTATCAGAAGACTAAAATATACAAATTGGAGGAACATGTGACATACTCTAAGAAGCAAGCTGCAGGTAAAGGGCTATAATATATATTCATAAAGGGCAAAAGTTAAAACTGTGCAAGCAACCTTGGCTGTTAATTTCTTGACTGCAGTGCTTACCTTTGCAACCTCTGCATTTTCTTCATCAAGACATCCTAAGTAGTTGATCATTTTTATAGTGTTCGGAGATTCAGATACCATGGAAACAGGCTGAAACTAGGGGAGTGGTTGTAGTATTAGAATAATTAGCAGAGAGTTGTGGAGCAAAGTTGCTGCTCAAGGCTTATCCTTCCCAGTTCATCCTCAGACAGTGACTTGGCATTATTTGTGCTGTGATTTTTGTATGTGTTTTATATAAATCTGTACATGTTCACATCTGCCAGTATGGCTGCATATTTTTTTCCCATGCAGCATAATATGTAGTTGCTCTCGAAAAACCTGCTCGGTGATGTAAATGTACTGTACTACTTACTGAAATCACATTGCCAATGAACTGTTTCTCGTTAGAGTGGTTTGCTTTGTTCCAGTGGAAATCCAATAGTTATGTGCACTAGTTTATCAACACAGTTCCTCCTTTTTGATATTATGGCTATTTGCATAATGTGGTCTAATGTTCCAGATCTGCAGTTCAACATCATTTTATATATTAGTAAGATACATCTTCCTTGCTATGAAATTCTCTGTGAAACTGAGAATCAATATTTGTTAGAACTTTTGGAAGAGGATGGAGGAGAGTTGCAGTGTGAACTGGCAGGAGTGTTTTGTCCTGGAAATCCTCAGGTTTTTGTTCAAACAAGAAAATCATTTCAACCCACAGTATTTGCTCCAGGAGCAATACACGAACACTGTGTGGTGCAGTAATGCTCAAGGTGCCTTGCATAAATCATAAACTTAGAGAATCATTTAGGTTGGAAAAGACCTTTAAGACCTTCAAGTCCAACCGTTAACTCAGTACTGCAAGACCACCACAAAACCATGTCCCTAAGTCCCGCATCTACATGTCTTTTAAATACCCCCGGGGAGGTATCAAACACTTTCTTAGGCAGCCTGTTCCAGTACTTCTGATGCAGAAAGTGCCATTTTGTATATATTTTTGAAGTGGCAAGGGTATGAAAATTTCTTCTTAGAACCTGGGAGATAAGAAAATACCCAAAATTATAATTTTCGCATTCAAGGAATCCTGTAATAGTACAGATTTGAAAGCCATATAATAATGCTACACAAGTTTATCTGAAAATAGTTTTACAGCTAAAGTTTCTAATTGAATTTTTACTGTAAGTAAGGAACAGGTGACAGGTGTTATTTTGATTTTTTTTTTCCCAGAGTGTTTTTGTCAACAGAGTGTTGTTGTCAAGTGGGTAAAGACAAATTTTTTGCAATAACGAGCATTTTTAACGATAGATACTTGTTTTCCAATGGAATTTTTCACACTCCATCCATCTTGCACTACAAAGCATGTTCTTACTGAGACTACTCCACAAAATTTTATCTGAATAAATTTATCTAACCTTAAAACCTTCTCTTAGCTTGTCAGATAATGAAAAGAGTGACAATTTTGGCAAATTGAAGTGACCTATGTATTATAAGAATTTGGGGAAGAAACTGAGGCTTATTTTCTTTTCTTCTAATATAAAACTCAGCAGACTGCAATTCCTTTAAAGAAAATGAGAAGGGGGATACTTTTTTCTCAGACAAGGCTCATACATATGTACATATGGGACACACGTCTTCCATGATAGACAGACACCCAGTTTTTATTTATGACATCCCAGTCAGTTTAGCCAAAATGAAACAAAACAAAACAAAAACTAAGCAACACAAACAGCTGAGTAATAACCAGTGTGCATTTATAATGTACATTCAGAATGTAACATGGCATCTCTGCTGACAGAACGATTTCCTTCTACCGTGGGATATATTCCAGGAAACGTGGTGTAAGCCCAAGGCCAGCTGGATAATATTGATTTGGCCTGAAAATTCTAAGTAAATTTGAAAATTTTACCTGAAGTATCTAAGTAGTTATTTGTTTTGTGAGAGAAAGAGGTATTTGAGGGGTTTTGGTAGGCTTACTTTGTCTTGTTAAAAAACAAAACAAAACAAAACAACAAAAAAAACCCAAACAATAAAAAAAAGAAACCAAACACTTTGGCTTCCAGAATTCTCTCTGAAATACAAACCAAAATTCCTTCATTAACATAAAAATATATATATGATAATTGGCCAGAGCCATACTAAACCATCGTGAATGCAAAGCTAATCTATTTGAAAGCATCAGGAAGATATTTGAGCAATCCCTATTAGCATTTAAGCTCAGCTCGTAGTAATACATATTAACAGTGTTTTCAAACAGGATGAGACACCATTTAGAGATGAAAAACATAATTTTAAGGTATTCTAGGTATCATAATGAGAGTTTTTTCTTAACACTGAATATTCATGACACATCATAAAACTAATGATAAACATAAAAACTGATGTGAACGTTTGACTAATCTGCTCTTATTTGTTTGGAAGAGCTTTAGTAATTGCCTGGTTTGTAAATTAAACATCTGCTGTGGAAATAAACAAAAACATAACTGAGCATATTCAAATAAATTGAATTCACCTTAGTGCCATAAATTTTATCATATGGACTCATCAATTTTATTATACCTGAGTGCTGCAATGCCATAGAAGTCAGTATGTAATTTTCTCTTAGATACCCTATTTGTAACAATAAATATTTTCTGATTCTAATAAACTATTATTCTCACTAAAGGTTTTGGTTCCTCCATTTCTTTTTTTTTCTCTAAAAGATGGTTGATAAAATGTATGAATTAAGTAAATTTGGCTACTATGTTTGTTTATTGCTAAATTGTTGCCAAAGTCCAACAAATGCCAAAAGTAGTTTCTAGTTGCATACCAGCCCATTTCAGAAATGCCAGAATTTTTTTGCATATACATAAGAAATTCCTTTCTTATTAAAATAGCCCTGTTTTACTACCTGCCAAGTTTCAAATAGTGAAAGATTTGAATAAAAGACAAACACAAAGACTATTAAAAAAAGACAGAAACTAAGAGGTTGTTTTGCTCTCTTTTAAGTAAAAAGAGAAGAAGCTCTCCTGACCAATAAATTTTTCAACATTAGGCTGTTAAAAGCATTATACAATAAATAGTTAGTTTTAGATTGCAACCATCATTATTCAGTGCAGGGGCACCAGAAGTAGAATACCTGCTTCCTTGATTCTTAGTCTTATTACCAATTCCAGAGTAGAAAGTCATTATGGTTTCCTGTTGTGTGACTCCACTGATCAAGTATGGTATCCTGCTACTCTAGCTGCTAGGGCTAAAGAACGAAAGTTCAAAGCATTTCTATGCAAACACTGAAAGTGCAATGTTTACTGCTCCCTTGAGACCATCCCCATAGAAAATGTAGTTTAAGAGTAAATAGCTGATGATGTCTGGACTTTTACTCTCCGTGAGATTATTAAACTCCATAAATATGAACTTAAGAATCTCAAACCCCTTCTGTTCTTCAGCTTCAGAAAGGTTTTTTCACCTTGCTAACTACTGTGCTTGAGTGCCTTACCCCTTTGATGTAATGAAACTTTGGAGCATTGCTACTTCAGCTTTTGTTCCCCAGAGAGAAATTTTTTTACCAAAATTGATTTACAACAAAGAGGTGCCAAAATTCACCAAAACTGCCTTCAGAAAGGAGGACTCAGAACACAGTACAGAAGTCGCTAATCACAGACTGAAATCTGAAATTGGTTGGAATTGTCAGCATTCCAGGTAATCTCAATAAGGGGCTCCATGTCCTGGAGGCAAGCATATTAGTTTGCAAATCAAAGACACCTCAATCTTTCCTCCCATCAAGTCATTCAGTCTTACAGGAACAAGTGGCCCACACAGATAGAGTTCTGCCCAGCACTCCATGCTCTAACATGCTGTGAAACTGTGTCATGATGTTCAGGGAGGCATTCAACATTCACTAGAGTAGCAATAAAAATTGTGCTGCTTAGGAATTTATGGAAAAACTGCCATTGGCTTCAGAAGCCAAAGTGCATTCTCCGTTCCTAGTATTTCGTTAATGAGCATTAATTGTGTATCATATGAAACAAGTATCTGAGTCTACTGATTCCAAATTAGTTGTAATGAAGGAAATAAAATGATTGGTTTAGCTTTTCCCTTGCATAAGACAGGAGATCATCGGGCTTTTTGTGAAAATTTAGGAAAGAGGCAGAACTCCAGCAAAAGAATCATTCCTTATGAAACCCGACAATTTACTCAAAACACTGTTATACGTCAGAAATTCCATAAAGATGCAGCTGCCTGCTAATGTCAAAACCCTCCTTGTCAAGTGTGAACCTTAAATGTCAGAAATTCAAATCACTATGTTACTTTTGGAGAGTTTAAATTGATTGCTTACAGGTAATCAGTACTACTGTATATCTGCACTTCAGAAGCCAAGTCCTCTCCATAAGCAGTATATAAAATCTTACACTCTGATTTTACAGATACATTTAAACATTAAGTGAGCTTTGGGAATAAAGGGAGGAGTGGACTGGCAAGATAAATCTGTGTAACACTTAGTCGCTCATGAATAGACACCTGTACCTAACTGAAGGCACTTGACTCCCACTCACAGGTAGTAAGGAGACATAAATTACAAGTCAGAGGCTTGGACAGTAAGGTGTGCAGCTGTCCAAAGCATAGTAATGTGGAAGATATTGAAAAAAAATCAGGGCTTCTTTTGAAAACATAAAAGTCAGTCCTAAGTCACTCGGAAAGATAAAGTAATCATATTACATTATCATCCTAGACCTTTACACTGCTCTGGGATTTTAGGTTTAATAGCAACCATTACCATCAGAGAGGGAATATTTCTTGTTTTCATTCCACTATCCAGAATAGCTATTTCTTAATAGTGTGGCCTGAGCCAGTAGCAGCAAAAATTAGAAATAAATTATTCTCATCATTTCTGGGGGAGGTAAAAATCCACTCTATCTCTCACAGCAATGTTTAGACTGTACACATCAAGAAAATAGAGACTTCATTATTGACTTGAAGTACAGATATGTATTATATAATTTTCTAACGAAACGTGTCACACACACAGTGATAAAAGACAAAATCAAAGGTTAATCCGATCTCTGGAACAGGTTTCTAGTGCTACGTACCTATCTCTGCACAATACTTTACTCCCCACTCTCTCCTACTTCCTGGGCTTCTGGTCTAGCTTTTGCTTCTCAGGAAAACACACTCTGCACCAAAGTAGTAATCTGCTTGGCTCTCTAGATACGCTTTCAAATGACCTCTGCTGGATAAAATAATAAGTTTTGATGCATAAAGGCATCAGGCAAAATAGTCCTTTTTCTCCAGTCTTCTTTCTCCAGGTTTTCAACTGGTAATGCAAAATAGTTTTCTGTTTAATATCCAAAGATTCCCTTCCCTTCTCTCCTACTGGGTCTCATTTGTGTGTTCAGAAATTCGTACATGGGACTGTGGACATCATCTTCTACATGGCTATTGGCCTGAGGCTGCACATTTTTAGGAAGTCTTCACTCTCTTCCATAAAATTCAGTACGTACAAAGAGATGCAGACAGTATGTTCCATACCAACAGCACTGAAAAGCCATGTTTAGTCAGAGCCAGTTACTATTCTGAGTTTCCAAGGCCTCTCAAAAGACTAAGTCCCATCTCACTTCAGTCTCGTAAGAACTCCCAAAAGCTGTTGGCAATACTTCACCCACGCCAATGAAGAAAAAGAGAGTCTGGTTGGCTTGGTATCTGAAGTAAAGATTTCCAGCTCCACACTGATGACTGTCTTCCTTGGCCATGCAGCTTTGGAATGCCAAGTGAGCCCATGTGCACCTGTGCGTGCACCCTCAGGTGCGCTGCACTGCTGCGGGCTCTGCATTCTTAGGAGCCTGAGGCTGCACAGCTTCTAAGTATAGGCTTGGATTTTATAATAGCTGGAAGTAGAGTATTATATGCTATAATTCTCTGCAGTTTTTCCGCATTGTTGATTGCCTGCTTTGATTTCTCTTGTTATCCTCACAAAGGTGGTGTCCTGAATGCTGATGGCAGAAAACTTGGCACTCACTGAGGCTGTAATTCTATGGCAGCAAATATTGGAGATGGTCTGTAATTTGTGATATACAATAACTGCAATAATGGTACAATGCCTGTGGGTAAAGCAGTGGAGAGAACATAACGCAGCTAATAACTATTCATTTGATGGGTTTTTAATTTGTTTTTTTTTTTTGAATGCATCTCGTGTGCAATATTTTAACCATTTCACAACATTTTTATAACAATAGTTGTTTATAATTATGTATTATATCATCTGCCACACTCAGCTCCCTAAAAGGCACATGAAATTTTCTAAAGTTTTTCTCAATCCTCTATTTTTTTCTATTGATTTAAATTTTCTATTTTGTGGTAATTATTATATACGAAGAGAGAAGGGTTATGTAAATATTCACTTGGCCAGATTGACTTTTTGATATTTTAAAATTAGTTGTTTAAGAACAGTGTGGTTTATTTCTACATTTCTTTTTTAGAAATGCTGATAGTTTATGTGGAGAATTCTATAGCCTTTCTCTGTACAATAAAAATATCTTTTATGTTCTATTAGAGGGCAGTAGTAGCCCAGAGAATACTAACCAGAGAGGAGGAGAGAGTTTCTTAAAGAGTTTGCTGAAAGTCTTATCTGCAACTAATAGTTCAGGACAGCTGTAACTCCCTTAGCAGTACAGTGCTTCTGGTACTAAAACAGTTGCCTGACACAGATTGATAATTTATGCCTGTGAACGGCCACTGGGATGTTTCTAGCACATAAATGATGGACAGTAATAACTGAGGATTTGTATCTGGAGCATTATGAGTTCTCCACGGTTTGAAGGCTTTCAAGTGCTTTATACAGCCCATCGGGGTAAAGTGATGTAAAGTAGGTCAGGTGCTGGGAGGAGGGAAGTGAGATGGGAAATCATCGGTTGTGCAGACATTAGCACATTGTGATCTCATCTGCTGCTGTGAGGCTGTAACACAGACTTGATAAAGTCTGCCAAAAATATTTTTCTTCATGTACCTGTCAGTGACTCTGTCTCTTCCCTTCAGTTGTTATGTCTGACTGCATCATGTTCTAAATAATAATATGCCATTTGGGAAAGTGCTAATGCAATTTTTATATGAATACTAAGTAACACATTTTGTGGTTTTCTACCATGCTCTGATCTCCCTGTGCTTTTTTATGATCTCTGAGTCTTAATCTTCTCTGTCTCAAAACAGGAAGCTCAAGCATGTCCAGAAGAGTGCCCCCAAGTCTCTAAAAACACCTATGCTATCTCTATACAGAAATTCAACTTCTCAAAACAAAGAATAAACATCAATTGGCATAATATAGGGTGTCTCCCGCACTGTTATTCTCCAGCCCTTGGCATTTCCAGCTGCACGGTCACTTGAGTGAATCTACCATCCACCATTGCCATTCTTCCCCTTTTAACTCTTTCCTCCCAACAGTTGATAAATGCAGCTAAATAGGGAACTCCTCTACAATTAATTCCTAAACAGACGTTACATATGTTGCTACTTACATTTCCCTATGTACACATATCAGAAAAACAAGAATCTTAGTGGAAAAAAAAAAGTTAATTTAAATTTACCTGACAATTTCAGGCATAGAGATGACATAAATTTAGGTAGTCTTGCCATTTTAAAATGTATTGCCCTTCTCATTGTGAACCTTTCAGACTGCTCCACAACATGTACAGAGGAAGATAGTAAGCGTGACAGATAAAAACATCCTTTTACATCAAATTATTGTTTTTACTCTTTGTTCCTGACTGAGCAGGATTTAATGTTTTTAATATGCAGAAGTCAGGATGCTGAAGTATGAGACATCATGAAGTACGAGACATCCTGCTACCTGGATGTAGCCCTCAAATGAATTTATTTAATGCAAGAATCTGTGTGAGATGATCAATTTGAAAAGCAAAACCAACTGTGCCAATAATTGTCTGTAGCCAAAATCACCTTTAAATACCATTTATAATAGTTCCTTTAATACAGGGTGCAAAATATCATTGGCTCTGCTAGTCTGGTTATCCCACTGTTCTGAAAATTTCATTTACCCTTTAATAATCCTTTAAAATGAGCAATGATTAATTTATTCGTTTGTAAGCCTTGTTGTTGAATGCAGTGATAGACATCACATTCTTTCACTGTTAACAAGTGCCAATTCTTGGGCATTGTGACAAGTTTCATTTGTCAGTGTTCCTGCAATTTTTCACAGAGTTACTACTCTTTCCATCAGGGCATCCACATTTGGACTAAGCATTTTTGCCAAAGTCCCACACAATTTTCCACAACTTCTTAATAAAAATAGCTTGTGTTAATACTTTGTGCTATCAAGGTGTGTAAAAATGACTCAGCATTATGCATGAAAGGAAAAGAGAGATAAGCAAGTTTACAGATGAATTTGGACATCTACCTAATAAAATATGTCTCAACTGTTTAGAAACCCATTATAATTGTTACTGAAACAAAAATAATGGCTTGCTGAAACAAAGAGGAAAATTGCTTGCTAGAGAAGCAAATAAGTGTTATTACTTTTGCATGAATAAATTCTGCAAAGTAGTGAATTTAGGCAAAATACTTAAAGAAAGAATATTAATTTCCCTCTCGCATCTTCCAAAAACTAATAGCTAGAGATGCAGTCTCACCTAAAACCAGCTGTACTATTGCTTTTGTCTTTTCAGATTTCATTTATGCAAAAGAAAAGAAAAGAATCACAGGACAATTTTCTGGAGGAAAAACTCCAGGTCTCCAGCTAGGTCTCCCCATACCTTGGCTTGACTTCTAGCAATGCCCCTGGCTGCTTCAGCTCTTGCAGATCACTTGCAGGTTGCTGCTCCCCTGAATCATCATCTAGCCTTTTAGCTTTCAGAAGTCACTTGAGCCTGCTGAAATGAAGAGGCCTGAATGAGAAAGCTGCTACAGACATACTAACAAGTCTACATCAGTCACTCCCCTCAGAAGTGGAGATAAGGCTCCCAGTGCCTCTTCTTCATCAAAAGCTTCAGTGAAGTGGTAAAGCAGAGCAGAAGAGTGACATACCACACATTTGTAGAGCAGAGCATAAGAGCAAGGTACTATGTGGCTGGACAATATACCAAAAATATGATAGAGAAAAATCTTAAACTATAGTGCCACTATGAAGGCTCTTTTGGATCTCACACCCAATGCGTTACTGGTATCAAAATGAAAGGAAGAAACAATTAAGTGGGGTAAGTGGTCTTGCAAATCCTACTGAATATTTTTGTGCAGCTGAAAGATTTGCAGCTCATTTCTGAGGTGTGAAATACCTGGTGCCAAATAACATGTGTACTTCTGGTTGTCATCTTGTCTTGAGTTCATCTCTTGATAATTAGTTACTCCTCTGATTAGTCCTGTAAATTTGGTAGGGCCATGACATTTTCTCAGGCATGATGAGCTGAGAAGTGTCTAGTCATAAATGCATAACATTTCTTTCTTTTCCCTGGATAACTCTTTTCATGAAATATTTAATTTCCTCAGAGATCTCTACTCCTGACTGATCTTGGTCATGATATCTCAAAGTTAAGGGAGGAAAGAAAGATCTATATAAGTACAGATATTGATCACAGGTATGACTGAGCAAGCCCAACTTTCCTGAGGAATAAGGCTAAAAGTTGTATAATGGCAAGATTTCTGAGCTTATGGATTTTTTTAACAGTAATGATGGTAAAAATGTCTTTAATTTCAGACTTGCCATATCCCATCTGGGCTGTGCAATGCCCTGACACATTGATGTTGTTCTCACAAGTTATATATAAATATTTTTTCTGAAGCCCTATGGTTGGTTATTGTGCTTCTACATGAGTAGGCTCTTGCTGGTCTGACTCACAGATGCTTAACATTAATTTTTTTTCTTGTAACTTCTTTACAACTTTTTGAAATTTTCAAATCACTTTGCTGGTGCTAGTTAAACCTTAACAGCCTTGTGAATTAATGACTGTATTTGCAGTTTTAAAATTTGAAAAAAAAAAAAGTAAAGCCATCATCAAAAATTCTGCTGGTTATATTTGAGTTAGAGCAAACAATTGCTTGTTGCCTGTCCAAGATTACTCAGGCCTCAGATCAGCAAAAAAACCTGCACAAGTTGCACCTAGCCTAGTTCTGTCCAAGTAATCACAATACCTTACACACTTCTATTAATAGGGCTTCTGAAGCCGCATTATTTAATGGGACTGGATTTATGGCATAATTACATGGACAGTTATTCCAAAATAGCTGAGGGGAAGGTAACCTCCAAAAGGGAGTCGATGTTAAACCCTTGTAGGTGGAAATGGAATCTTAGCATCTTAAATGGCCTGAGTTACAATGGCACACTGTGCCTGACTACAGCCTCACTCCCTGAGTGCTATAATCCAAAAGGTCATTATTTAGATACACTGATAGATTAATTGGTTGTGCTGTTCATTTGATAGGCATAAATACAGAAAAGAATCATAGAAACACAGAATCATTAAGATTGAAAAACACTTCTGAGATCACTAAGTCCAACCCTTAATCGAATACCAGCATATCAACAAAACCGTAGCACTAAGTACTACAGCCAGTCATTTCCTGAACACTTCCTGTAATGGTGACTCAGCCATTTTCCCGGGCAGCCCATTCCAATGCAATGACAACCCTTTCAGTAAAGAAATTTTTCATGATGTCCTACCCAAACCTGCCCGGGAACAGCTTGAGGCCATTTCCTCTTGTCTTCTTACTAGTTATATGTAGGAATTGAGGGTGATCCCCATGTCTTTACAAACTTCTTTTGGGTAATTGTAGAGAGTGATAAGGTCACCCCTGAGCAACTTTTCTACAGACTAGACAACCCCAGCTCCCTCAAACACTCCTCATAAGTGGGCCAGAATGTCACTGACTACTTCATCCTGGATGCTCCCCATTCCTGTCTCCCAGCTCAGTGGTTAGTTGCCCTGAGGATAATTGGTCTATAGGCTAAATACTGAGGCAGAAGTGACAGAAGTACCTCAGCCTTTTCCTCATCCCTGCTGACAATCTTCCCCTCCACATCCAAAGAAGAGTGGAGATTTTCTTTATTCCTTCTTTTGTTGTCAAGGTATTTATAAAAAACACTTTTGAGTATCATTTGCAGAGTTTGCCAGATTGAGTTTTAGCTGAGATTTTGCCTTTCTAATTTTCTCTTCACTTGACCTAATAAAATTTTTGTACTCTTCCTGAGGTGCCTGCCCCTTCTTCCAAAGATGTTTTTTCTCCCTGAATCCCAACGAAAGCTCACCTTTCATCCAGGCTGGTTTTCTTTCTCTACAGCTTGCCTTCTGGTACATAGCCTGTTCCTGCAGATTTCCTTTCCTTCAATACACCTATCAAGTGTGTTTTTGCCTCCTGTATACAGACACACTTGAATGAACACATTTGAACAGACAAGTTCTTTTTTAATTGAAGCCGTGTCTGGAAAGGAAGGAAGGATTCTAGAGGGTCTACTAGCATCTCTACCACTTCTAAAAATCTCACTCCCCTAAAGATGAAGAATAATGTGGAATGAAAAAGGAAGCCATAACTACTAGTAGTTTTAGTCTAAAAAATTATTTCACAAAATAACAATTGCAAAATCTGAGGTATCATAAGATACTTCAAAATCTTTTTGTATAAAGATAGCATAGCACACAAAAAACACATAGTAATTGCTACTGCTTTAAGTTGCTAACTAAAATAAATTCCCAGAGTACAACAATTTGAAGTTGTCATGACATGAAGCTGGTAAAGACAATTGCGCACTTATAACAAAAACTGTTATCTTCGAGTTTCACTGTAAAGACTGCCAAATTTAGGCCACGTTATGATCCAGTTAGTCATGCCGACTATTATCATTCTGTGAGCATAATTAACTAGAATGACTCACTGAATAAAGTCCTATTCAGTATAAGCAACAAAGCAGAATCTGACCCCTTTGGAAAACAGTCTTCTATTTCAACAGCTCATAGGGACATCATTTTTGGGGTTGATATAACAAAGTTCCTGCTGGCCTGCCATACACATACACTGGCTGTATAAAAGTGTTATAAATTTTTAAATTATTTTTTCAATTTAATATCTGAACCTTAGAGAAAGAGAAACGTCAGCTAAAGGAAGGATTTTTTAACATTTCAATAAAGTAAGCAAACAAGCAACACATGGAACAATAAAAACACTATTGTTCAACCAAAAATCAGTAAAAGACAGAAAACTAAGAGTTAATATCTCATATATGGACTTTTTAAAAGGTAGTGTGATCACAAAAGAATTGGCTTAAAAGAAATAATTGCCTGTAGGAACATAGTGGGGAAAATCCGTATTTTAACAAATCTGGCTCTATTTGCAGATTTAGTAAAACAGTATGAATATTCACTGAGCCCTAAAATGCTACTTTAGGAAACTGCTGGTTTCTCTTCCTGTTGGCTTCTGAATGAAAATCTGACACTCACAACGAAATATTTGTTTAAAACTTCAATTTATTTGCTCCACAGGCTTCCTTGTGCTTATCTATCTCTAATTATTCTTCTGCTGAAGTTGCTGCATTAGCATAATAGAAAACCCATTAGTTACTCGTGTAGTATTATCTGCCTGTAATCTGTCTCCTCCTGAGCTTCCATATACCTTGGTCTTTATTTCTCTGTGGCTCTCACAATAGGATTTTCCTATGGTACTTCACAGGCTCAAGATACAGATTATTATTTTGTTGAACACTCTCGTACTTCCCAATGAATAACAAGTCAGATTCTGGCTCTTCAGTGCATGTCAGCTTGAGATTCTTTCCATATGTTGTCACAAGAGCACTGTACTGAGATTAGAACTAACCATAGAGTTGGACCCTAGATCCTCTAACACTGACATGCAGCTTGTCAGTGGTTCCTTCAGTAGTAGGTCCTTGTGTGTGTGAGTGGGTATGCCAGCATTCCCCAGACTGCTGCCCCAAGAGCTGCAGCTGTAGACCTGCAGTCGTTCCCTATTGTGCTCACTCACTAGAAACTCTCCGTTAGTAAGAAATAGCAGATATTATATTAGTATTACCTTCTAGTACTTTTTTTCATGTCAACCTAAGTTCTGCTCAGCCACTGCCCTGCCATGTGAGTTGTGTGCTCACATCTGAGTTGCTGTACATGCAGCCTTCCCTCACGTGCATGGAACTCCAGTATTCCCATCATAGTGGCAGCCCTGCAGTTTGTGAGTCGCGCTGCAAACCAGAGAACATCTAAACTTCGGGCATGCTGCAAACATGCAATGAATTACTCAAAGTTTGTTTCCTGGATAGCTGTGTAAGCCTTGAAGCTGCCAGCAGTCTATCACTGTCATTCATAAGGGCAGGTTGTCATATGCCTTTGGCTGGCCAAGTTGCAGGACTTTTCCTGGAGCAAGGTCTTGGCAGTCCCAGGGTGCGCTGAAGCAGAGCTTCACTAGCTTCACTGCTATTGTTTCTGCTCCAGTGCAGTCCTTTTGTTTTGCTGTCAGATTTCTACCAAAGTCAGGAGATTTTGGATCATGACTTTGCCAACTGTTCACCAATTCTGCCTCTCTTGTGGTATCCAGGTAAAACTTGGAAACAGACAATAACAAAAATTAGTGTGTTTAAACAATCGTCAAAGATTAAAAATATGCACTTCCAGGGAGCCTCACAAAACCTGCAGATTGATATTTAATAGTAGGAGTCACAGGTTGTTCATACATTAAATATAAGTTAAAAGGACAGCCTTTCTATTATATTTAGATTACAATCTCTTCCACTAAAATATGGGGACTAAAACAGGGGCTTTTCTCAGTTCTGAGTTCCAGTTCACCTTGCTGCATGTGGGCAGTGGTGCCTGTCCTTTATGTGGGAGCTGTGAGGATGGACTTTAACTCCCGTCCTGTATCCCTGTCCTGTAGAAGAGCATGGACATAAACTAGCTCATCAGGCTAGAGTGAAGATATCTACAGGATTTCAAGATTGTCTTAAAGATGTTTCCTATCATAAAGGCACTTTTGTGGTTTTAGAAGAGAAGATTGAAAGAAAACACGGAGTTTGTCAGTAACTTTTCTTCTATTGTTTTTTTTTTTCAGCAGAATAGGTATATAATGTGTTTCCCCAACTTTATCAAGGTGACGCAGCAAGTTGGTAACTGAGTCAAAGTTAATTCTCTATTATTTGGCTAAGATTTCTGTCTCTTCAGATTAACAGATTACTGTAAGTGTACCAAATTACAATCAGAGAATATATAAAAAAAAAAAGACTCTTTCATTCTATCTTGAATTTATTCATTATATAGCAGATACTTCTCCTAGTGATAATGATTAGCCTTCAAGATGTAAAGCGTATGCATTTCAAAGACAATTAATTTTGATTCAGTACTGCTCAACTAGGTAAAGTGAAGGATGTGCGCTGCAGAGTGGATTTTTGATGTTATGGAAAAGTTAAACTCCAAAGGGTTTTATTTAGCTTCGGTAGTTTAAGCTCATCAATGCCACTACAAGGAGACAAAATACGCATCTGACTTTGAGACTTCCAAACAGAATGAAGAAATTTTTAGCTACTTTGTTGGCTATTAAAGGCAGATGTCTTCTCTTCTCTTCTGTTTATGTGTCCAGACTGTGAGTATGAAAAATAAAATAAAAAAAAAATAATAGTAAACCATCAAAATGCTGCTCAATTTTTAAAACAATATACAGGAACAATCTTAAATAGTAAATCTTCTTATATATATTATACTTTTAAGGGGGAAAATTATCCTATATTCTAGATAGATACAACATAATGTTCTAGACAACTCCTGTAAAAGTATGTTTCCTTCAGACTTTGGGTCTTAAAAGTGCTACTTTACTCCATGCTGTTTTCAGAAGTTTTAGCTAGGAATAATTATACCAATTTTTCTTCAAAATCTTTTAACAACTTTGTTTACTGAAAAAAATTATTAAACTTGGAGTAAATTTTGTTTGAATTAACTGTCTGTTTGAAAATATTGATTCAGAGTAATATTTTTTATTTACTAATTCAGAGATATACAAAATGCATTAAAATAGGTCACACATTTATTTCTTTACACGTTTTTCTATGGCTGAAACCTCTACTTGAAGGAGTGCTATTGTATAGGTTGATGATATGAAAAAGCATAGCTAGAAAGAAATGCTAATCAAAGGGAAAAATATTGCCTTTAATGTTAAATCTGTATGGTCTCTCAATACATTTTAAGGAGCTTATCGGAAAAAAAATTCTTTCCAGATTTATGTAGTTTAACTTTTGAAAGAATTTATAGCTGATTGTATTTCTGAAAATAAATCAAGACATTTCTGTGTATGTGCTTAAATACAACATGAGGAATTTAACTTTGCTAAGCCAGATTTAAAATATTTCAATCTAAAGCTCTGGGGCTTAGTTCATATTTCAATTTTCCAGCTACAATTCTAGCTCCTTAGCCTTTAGCAGTGAAGTTCTACCAAAACATTCCCAAGTCATCCTGGGATGTGTTGTTAGGAGGTAGTCTCAGTGACAGAAAAGGAGAAGCTGGACAGCAAAGGAAAGTAAGGATGCTCTGTGAACTGCAACATAGAAATAGGTGCTCCTGCTGGGCATCCCCATTGCTACAAAAAAATGGACTACACTTAAGTTTAAATTCAATGGCAGGACTAGGAATTTACTCTCATAAAATTAAAAAAAAAAAAAAAAACAAACACGAAAACCAAGCAAAACCAACAAAGCCAAACCCCAGAGAACACCAGTAAAAAAAAATCCAAACACAATCATATTCAACAGGACCAGTTTAGACCTTTGCAGCACTGCATGCTGATGGTAGATCCTGAAAGGAATTAAGTGTCAAAAAGTATCAAGTGTTTTGAAATCTTACAGTTCTGACTGACATTCTTCCTGGAACCTACGGCAAAAGTTTGTGTTTAACCTTGCCCACTATATACAGTTTGTAAATACTTTATACTTTGCAAGTTGTGAGAAATTAATTACTTGACTGAAGATTATTTCCTAGTTCCGGCCGAGGACTTGCAGTAGCATCACTGGATAAGATCAAATTGCTCACTGAGTAATCTAAATTCAGTAGTGCCTGAGCAGTATGATCTAGCTCACTTTAATTAATTAACCCTTCAAAAATTGCAGCATTGAACATCCAGTTGAAAAAGCATTTAATGTCTACAACAAATTATGTCAACATTCTCTTATGTTTTATTCATATACAACTTCACCTAATGTAATTAGAGACTGAGGGCTTCTAATTCTGCCGTTATTTACACCCTGCACAATGCACGCTTCATTGACTAATTTGAACCAAAAAAATGAAGATATAAGACTTTCTGATTTCAATTACCTTAAGTTGATGTTCTGCTGCTTACAGCTTATCTGTACATATGCGAAGAAGTGTCAGACATCATGCAGCATGCTACGGCATGTTGAATAAAAATCAGAGAAAACACAAGAGAGGTTAATTCGCCGTGAAATAGAAACACACAGTTTTTATAAACTGGAAATTTTCAAGGAAAAAGAGACATGAGAGAAAATTAAGAGCTTCTTATTTTAAAATTGAAATTATGACATACAATTCAGTTTTCCAGTTTTTTTAAGCTTATGATCTTTGACATTTGGACCCAACCAGTAAAATGACTGTTGCATACACTAAGGAAGGAACCAAAACAGAAATTTCAGCTGAAAGTTTGACCGGTTTTGTCATTCCTTTGACTAGTTTTGACAATTCCTTATTGGAAATAATCATTATTAGTATGAATAACACAGCATCTCTTATGACCTTCATTCAGAATTTCCATTTTACAAAGTTCTCTTAACAATAGTTACGTGTCAAATCCAACTGTTTTCCCCAAGCCTTGGAGTATAACAGGTCAAGGTCTTCTGAGCAAATAAGTAGTGAAGAATGCTCTTATGAAATGTTCTAAAAGTTTTGCCAAAGTTCATACTGTGAACTCACACATTTTTCTTGATCATTCTGGTGAGAATGAGCAAGTTTAACAAAGTTCTCAAGTACAAGTCACCTTTGTGAAACACCCTATCAACATGAAAAAACATGACTTTGTTTATTTTGTTTACATTTACTTTTTTTTTTTTCTAAATCTTTGAAGCGTGTATTTTCTTTTAAATGTGATTGATCTTAGCTAAAGGATTTACCTCTTGGATTCAAGAGATGGGTAGACAAGACGGGCAAATGTTGATAAACACATATTCAGGCTAATTACAGAGAATGTGCTGCCTTAAAAACTGGGATAAGCCCAAGAAAATGTAGTTAAATGCTTCTTTTATTCAATTCTGTGTTATAGTATCTCCCACTGACTTTGTTAAGAAGTAACAGGTTTGGACAATTTATTCTATGCAGCATACTTGTACTATCCTAATATTGAAAACAGAAATAACAAATGCAGAATTCCCTATGATTATCTTTGTACCATTCAGGCATTTTTTCATACTATAACAAAAAGCTGGTCCTCAACAAACATCTCAGTTTTAAAACTGAGCTATATTACTTTGGTGACCAGGAGATTCCCACCCTCTCCTATTAAGATTGCATATGGTTCTATGGTGAATGTGCAAAATTATTTTATCAGAAGTTAAAGCAGCTTTTTAATGGATGTTTGCCCATTAAAATTATATCATGCACATTTCAAATATAGAAGAATTTTAATGCAAAATGTAAAAATCCTGATAAGAATACTGAGAAAAATTTATGTAAGTAGTCACATGAAAAAAAACTTTATTGTAGACTAGCTTTACTCTGTTTTGTCTCCATGTGTTCAACTCTTTCATATTTTTCCAAGATGATTAGTAGCTTGATTTTTCTCCCAAATTCAAATTAAATTCCCTCTCTACCTTCTGTTTACAGAACTTCATCTTTGTAGTGACTTTCAAAGCCACAGGATAGTCCTAAAGCAATTGAAAATTTTTGGTTCTGCTGTTAAAATTGGAGAAAAAAAAGATCTGCTCTGCTTTGAACTCTAACTTGGGCTTTATGCTCTTTATGCTCCATAAATCAACAACCTGGACTTCTCTGATTTGAACTATATTTCAAATGTCACTGACTATCCCTCACTATGTAAATGACTTTATAAAGTACAAGGTCTGCTACACAAAAAGAAACAAACAAACAAAAACCACAAACCAAGCAAAACAACAAGAAAAACAATCCCAACCAAACAAAAAAAACCAAACCCAAAGGCCACAAAAATGTAACTCTTTCACTGATTGCTGTTTGTCCAAGAGAGTTTGATAGGAGTTTCTGAGAGATTTCAAATCATAGTTAAGATCGAACACATCCCTCTATCCTTAAGTTGTATTAGCACAGAAAATCCATTTACCCTATTTTCTCCAAGGTCACTAACTCATCCTTGCAAGATTGTCCTAGTTTCATCTGGTATGGAGTTAATTTTCTGCCTAGTAACTTTTGGATTTAGAAAGAGAATAATGAGATAAAACACTAATGCTTTAATTGATGCCCAGCAGTGCTTACCCAAGTAAATGACTTTTCAGTTTACTTTATCAGCTTCTTTCTTGATGTGTAAGAAGCTGAACAGAAGCATAGGCAGGACAGGTGACCTGAACTGGCCAAAGAGATGTTCCGTATCAGAGAAAGCCAAGCTCAGTATATAAACTAGGGGAATTTGGCCAGGAGGGGTGGATGATGTGGTTTAGTGGTTTAGGGGTTACAGTGCTGGGTTGACAGTGCTGGAT
The DNA here is from genome assembly GCA_013400175.1 of Phainopepla nitens. NCBI lineage: Eukaryota > Metazoa > Chordata > Aves > Passeriformes > Bombycillidae > Phainopepla > Phainopepla nitens. The sequence continues at coordinate 582,037 of VXBQ01015999.1, forward strand.
TTGATGATCTTAAAAGTCCCTTCCAAACTTCATGGTTCTATGATTCTATGAGACTAAGAGTTAAGCAAATGAAGGAAATATGAGGCAAAAATGATTATTTTTTTTTCTCGCATAAGTATAGTCACAACTTACCAGTTACTTACCCTATTTATAGATATCATAGGAGAGAAGATTTTTTTACTTGACGTCTGAAAATGATTAATGCACTGATAAAGTAGAGTCTTAGGAGCAGTTGCTCTGGAATATCAGTTGTAGCATGGAAGAAAACACACAGAAGGAAAATTGGCTTGATGGGTGATGCAGGCTGACATTTCCCAGCACATTCAACTTGATGACTCAGTGACAAATAAAAGATGGGAGATTGGGTGGGTTTATAATTAAGGGCTTTAGGAGAGAAGACCAGTAGTTTATCATTACATTTGACTGCACTATTTGCTTCTTCTGAATAGTAATTGAACTTTAAAATTTGCTTTCTACAAACAAGCTGGTGCAATTTCATTCCCCAAATATCTGTATGATGCAGGCAAATGAGCATTGCAAGTACGGCCAAAGCAAATTTATTGAAATGCGTCTTACACAGAAAATTGTACTACAGTTTCAGGTCTTCATTTGAAGCTGTACATTAATCTCTTGCTAGTTTATAACTACTTTCCGGCTCCGCTGACTGCTTTTCTCCTAAAGTGAAGTAAAAAATAGTAGATTCTGGATCACTTCATATTTTGTCACCATCTTCCTGCTGCCCTAAAGTATCCAGAGCCTATAATATATTCTTTTTAGGAGGTTTCAGAGGAAATATCTTCTTTGTTTGTGTCATATCCACTGTAGCCCAGTCCAACAGAGAGGTAATTACAATGGAGTAAGACACTTTGATAGATACATGGATGCCTGATAAAATACTTTGTGAACCTATGGAAAACAAAAACAGCATTTTCAACTTGTTTAGCATTCCTTGAGGAAATTGATAACCAGATTTAAAAAAAAAAAAATCCAAATTAAATCTCCCACCTTCTGTCTAAGAGAGCTTAATCTTTATAGTGACTTTCAAAGCTGTGGGATAGTCTTTGTAAATGAATTTTCTTGTTACATGATAAAAATTACACTGCAGTTCTAAAACCTAATTTAGGGTGTATGGACTTTAAGCTTCATTAATCATCAACATGTCCTTCAGCTGAAGTGTGCTCACCACCTCTCACAGGCTGTAATATACTATGTAACCACATAAAATATAAACTGCAGTAATAGACTCTTTTAAAAAGATAAAATGCAAGACAAAGCTTATGTATAAATATTGAAATCCATTTTATTGGGATACTACCCTAGTACAACACTTGAAATTGAATTAAAATTACCTATGCTTTCAGATCCTCTTCAGAGGTAGAGTTCAATTAACATGAGAGAGACTTACGAACCTGCATGAATGCCACTTATTATATGAATGCAAACCTTGGAAAATGCTTTATTTCAAATCTTGCTGAAAACAAAGACTCATTATCTCTTGTCTTCACCACTATTCCATTTCAAAACTGGGGTGCAATAGAACGAAAAGCACTGATCATTTTTCATGACTTATAAATATTAACATCCTTGTACAGGATTGCCCTTACAAAGAGCAAACACTACATTTGAAGAAGTACTTTTGCTCAGTGCATTACCACTGAGGCATTAACACACTGATGTTCAGTTTCAGGAATGTGTATCTGAATAAAGAATGTGCACTCTGCAAGATGCACAGTAGTGAGCTGCCTGCAACTCGTTATCTATCTACCAAGTAAAATAAAATTGTTCTTCTAAATGATGTGCTTCCTTCTTAGCTTCTCATTAGTTTGTGCTATGTAACTTTTAGAAAAAATTGTAAGTCCTGCCTTGCAGTCTGAAAATCAGGTCCAATATCTGCTTTTTCAATATCTGCTCCTTCCTTACAGTTTCTTTGTTCTTGTGTTTATCCTCCTGTGCTACAGAGTCAATATTTCATTGCTCCTTCTACTCTGTTATTTCCAGCTTGGGGAATTTTCTTTTTTTTTTTTTCTTTTCTGTTAGACTGCTGGAATTCCTTGGATTAGTTTGTAAGCTTTTTTAAAGTATTTATGCCCAAAAGGTAACTAAAAGTTAAATTCTGCAGGTACACAATTTGCAGTTCTATGTTGTGAACAGAGTTTATTTGCCTGGGACCCTGCATTATCCTAGATGAAGATTATGTCTGCTGTTATTTGGAGCAACGCCTGAGTGCATTTGGAATATGCTCAGGATCTCAAATGAGAACATGTATCTTGAAATTGGATAAAAACTAGCCAGTAAGCTTTGAGATGCATGCCAGATGGAGGAATCACAATGGTTGGAGGGTAATATCTATTTAACGTAGCAATAAAAAGAGATAAGAAAATTTGTACACCTGCAAAATGCAGATACCACCAAGCTAATGCCAATTGAGCCTTGGCACACCAGGCCAAGGATCATCCTGGAGTGATAAGCCCCATGGAGCTCAGTTTTAACTCACCAATTGCAGGCATCTCAAATCCAGGGGCAAATTAGACTCTTTGCATGCCACTGTGGTGTGTTCAAGTACCAGGATCTCTGGAGTCCAGCGTGGTATAGGCATGCCCAATGCAGTTTTAGACTGATTTTATTGGTAGACTTTCTCTAGCAGTATTATTTTACTTAAGTAACCACTAGTACTCTTTTTTTGTTGTTGTTGTTGCACTTAATGACTTGTCACACTTCCAAGAAAAAATTCTACTACAAGATACAAATACAAGCATATATTTTGGGAAAATACAGCCTAAGAAATGCATATAGAAATGAGAAAAATTTAAAACTGTTGCACTCATAAAAGAGAAACCCTTTTATTTTATTTAGTACTTGTAGGGAGACTAAAAGAACACTCTCTAGAACTATATGCTGTACAGTCTAACTGCAAAATCATTTTGCTTGAAGTAGATGCCTTGTCCCATCAGTATCTTGTTACTTCCAACAATATTGCAGACTATTGCAATAGTCTGCCAACAAAAATTTTCCTATATACAATATTCTCTGTTAATCTCTCCGTCCCTGTCTCTTGTTTCTTCTATGTGTTAAGATAGAAGAGCAATGTAGTTTAGGTACTCAAATTTCCTTTGTAGTCAGTGGAGGGAGACAAGCACTTTAGAAGGACATTTCGTCCCATTCCCAAAATTAGAATCCCACCCTGCAATTTAGAGACATAAGACAGACTTCCTTTGACCAGAAGCTGGAATCTATGTTGTAGATAGAATCATAGAATCACACAGCACACCTGATCTAGCTGTCTGAATACTCTGCATTATTTGTGGTAAAAATAGTAACTTCCATTCATGCCAAATTAGATTCCAAATAGGATAGAGGAGTTCATTGTTCATGAATGATCAATGAGTTCATTCAACAATGAGTATCATTGTTGAAGATATCCTTCCTCTCATTTGACTGTAAAGGGAGATGCTGGGCATCTACCTCAGGTGTAGAAGTCAAAGATATCTAACAATAATATCTTCTATCTCAATTACTAAGTCTGAATTGTTCCTTAATTGAACCTAAGCTCCTACCCTTTACATTTCAACCAAGTTAAATCTGAAATGAAGGTAAGATGAATCTTGTGTTCTTCCCCATCCATGCCCCATATTTGCAGGTGTTTATCTATTTAATTGCATCCCCCTAATTCCTTTTGAGCACCAATTTGATTCCTACATTGAAATTTTGTGCTCATTTAAAAGTTCTGAAAAAACAAAGGTCTTTCCAATAATTTAGATAGAAGTTCAATTTCTAGCTATGAATATGCGTTATAAAGTACAGGAAGTATAGGGATTGCTTTTCTTTTTTCTTTTCTTTTCTTTTCTTTTCTTTTCTTTTCTTTTCTTTTCTTTTTTCTTTTCTTTTCTTTTCTTTTCTTTTCTTTTCTTTTCTTTTCTTTTCTTTTTTCTTTTCTTTTCTTTTCTTCTCTTCTCTTCTCTTCTCTTCTCTTCTCTTCTCTTCTCTTCTCTTTTTCTTTCTTTATACATATAAGTTCTAGCACCTGGTTGTGGTTCATCTTCCCTCTACCAGGGAATTTTTCATAACTATTTTCAAATCATAATATGTTTCAGCCTTTTAATTTCTTTCCATTTCTTTCATAAATATTTGTGTGACATATGTATTCCTTCTGAACTGGACAGCATTGGAGAAAAAAAATCACAGTTCTCTTTCTTCTTCCTTAGATAGTGTTAATTAATAAATCTCACATTGCTTACATCATCACCATCTATTTTGGTTCCCTGATAATGTTTGTAGAGTGTATAAACAATGAAATCAAATGCAGAACATCCAGTAATGGATCACCTAAAGTAAGAAGGGAGGGTGTTGGTGGCAGGGGTAGAAGACATGTTTTATTGCAGCAGCTCTTGTTTTATATTACAGCCCCATCTGCCTGTGCTGGACCTTTGGATGGCATCTGAGAGTACAAGCTAAAACAATGATCACTTGGAAAACACTTCAGCAGATCAGCCAAGTAATCAGACTCAAACCAGATGGGGATGCAAAAATAAGTGTCTTTTTCTCCACAAGTTTATGGAGAAAACTCTAAGAGTAACTATTCTTTAATGATGACAAAAAATTTAACACAAACTTTTTGTAATACTGGAAGCAAACTCTCACACTGCCTGGTGAGTGAATAGGCCATTTTACCTTTTATTTTAAATTCAACATGGTTTGCTCATACTGCCTTTGTTAAACCACTTTTTCATGAGGTAACATTTTCACTATAGGATAATAATGTCAATATTAAGAGAGATTTCTTTTTCATTTAAGATCACCCACTTAAAAGTGCAGTCTGCACGTATATATGCATGTACACATCTGCTCTGGTAATAATTAACAAAGACCTTCTTTACTTGGTGTATATGCACACCACAGTGTTTATATTCTGAGATATAAATATTTTGGATTCTTTGTATAGAGGGTTTAATTTATCTTCCAGTTCAAATTAGCAAGGCCAGTGATTTCCCCCAAGTATATATCTACAGAACCATTTGCAGTAAGTAACTGTGAGTTTGATTTACTGAGCTATCATTTTTCTCTTCTATTTCTTGTACTTCATAAATTTTGAATTCTGCTATTTTCCCTACCTTCATTGTCAGTTTCTCATTTATATAAAAAGGTGATGATTATTTTGCACCAAATATGTTTAGCCCATTTTATGTGATAATCAGACTTAAGTTAGTATATTCTCTTGAATCTAAAAATAGAGACTTTTTTTCCCAGATTTTTCTTGCTAGATCAGTCCACTAAATATATAAACAAACAGCTCTTCATGGTTATTTACTATCAAGAAACAGAAAACTTCTCAAAGTTATGAGATATGATCATTTTGGAGTATTACTACTTTTAGACTCATCAATTTGGCAATGTTAAAATATGATGATCATTTCCAGCCTTCTTGACAGGAGTTGAAGACAGGTATGAAATTTAAAGCCCAATTTTGTTCCCTCTCTATACTGGCATAAATCAGGAAAAAAGCCATTTCATTCAGTTGAGATACATAAATGTAAAATTAGATGTTGGTTCTGATGTCAACTATCACTTCAAAAACATTACCAATAATTCTGCTTTATTATTATTGTTGCACTTGATATTGGTATTCTGATATTTCCCAAAGAAACAGTGACAGGATTGAGGTACTAGTGCACAAACCATGTGCTGCTAGCATACCATTATTCTCACCTTTTGGAAAATGTACTGTCTCCTGTCAGCAATGCTTTGGTTATCTGTCTCACCAGCATGCAATTCCGATTCTGAAGGATAGTTCATAGGCAGTACATTACTTGAATAGAAAACTCTCTAACAAGATCTAAACTCTTATTTATGGTCAGTTCCCAAATGAGGAGGAGGGGAAAAATCCAGGCAAATACAGCAGTAATGTGATCTTGTACAGTTTAGTAGTGAGAATGATTTGGTCATTCTGAATAATTGAAGTTTTCTGATGTAAATAAAAAATTATCAGCAGCCTCCATCTGCCTCTTCCATGCTTTACTAATTACTAGAAGAGAAAGTGTGTGTGACAAGGTGGGGTTTTTTTACCAATGGAAAAGGAAACCTTTTTCTCTCTTCCTTAACCAACTGTAGAGCTGTGCTACTCCCCGCTAAAATGTGACAAGTGTAATGTCTTTTCTGGTTTACTCTCAGATTTTGTTTTCTTTCTTCAACCTTCTCTCCTTCAGCAGGCTGAAAGACCTTTAATGTTGTTCTGTCCTTTGCACGCAATACTGTGAACAGATTGGTGTTGTCAGGGAATTACATCCAATCTGTGTTGAGCTTTGAAGAGGAATTGTTTATGATTAGGCGATTTACAGTTGAAGTGGGCAGAAGATGGCAAGGTCTATAATTAGAAGGAGGGAAATTTATCTCCCAACAACATGTTCCTCCCTCTGAGCAGAGCCCTAGAGTGAGAAAAGGGCAGATGTAAACACACTTCTCCTCCAAGCTGGCTGATTCTGCACCTGGTTTTGATTGAGTCTGGGTTGTTGCTGCCAGAAACAACAGTTGGACTTCATCCTGGTTAGGAAAGGCAAATTCTGTCACCACTGTCTTCTTTGCTTAGCTTATCTGTTGTGTCTTCTAAAGTGTTTTGTTGAAACACATCTGCCTCTTCTGACCCAGTTAGCCAAATGTGTATATGCAAGCTGTGGCACATTACCTGCTCTTGGGTTTGAGCAGTCACAGGTCACTTGAAGAGTTTAAAATGAATCAAAATGCCCCAGAGCAGCCATGCTAAGTAACATCTGTCCAAATATGAACAAAGAGACACTCCCAGCTTTTGCTTAAATCAGTGCAACTGGATCCTTCCCCTGTTCTCCTGCCTGTAACTGTGCATCAGGGATGCTCTGCTGTCGGGACTGTGTCTGTTATGAGGAGGGGACAGTGCCCACAAGCCACTTCACAGATATTATACCCGTGTTTACCAGTCCAGGGAATGGTTGAGTGGCATAGCAAAGGGCTCATAATTCCCACTTCCCACATCAGCTTGCTATCTGACTGTCGTACAGGCATCTTTGGTTACCTTATAGGTTTCTTAGGAGCAAAGCATCTGGGTTTCTGAAGCTGGCTTCTTTTATACACAAACATCACCCACCCAAATCCCACGCTCTCCTCTGCCATTCCCAAGAGTCTCCTAGAGAGAAAATATAAAAAAAGCTTCTGATTAGGAGTATATCCAATAATTCAACTCCACATTTTTTCCAGAGCAGTCCAACTACTCCACAGATTAATCTTATTGTCCATATTAAAGTCTGTGTATCAATTTGTAAAATTCAGTATTTAGATTGGCTAAAGTGTTGAAGTGATAAAGTTACTGCTTACCTGTAAAATCACCTCCAGCTAAGGGTATTCTTTTGTTAAACAGGAGAGTAAATAGTAAATCACAGAATCATAGAACAGGCTGAGTTGAAAAGTATGCATCAGGATGATTGAGTCCAACACCTGGCCCTGTGCAAAAATCCACCATGTGCTTGAAGGTGTTGTCCAAACACTTCTTGAACTCAGGCAGGCTTCTTGTAATAAAATCACTGAATAATAATGGCAACATAGAATAATAAATGGGAGCTTAAGTTTTCCAAATTTTGTTTTGGCTTTCCTATTCAGGAACCAGTTTCTTCTTCAGCTTTTCTCCTTCTCCCTCACTAAACTTGAGAAAAATAAATTTTTTAAGAAGGTATTAAGATATATTTTAAAAATAACAGAATGATACATGCTTCAAGGCTAAAGTTCCTTATCTAAAAAATACCAGTCCAGTCAATCCTGAATACATATAGTCTATATGAATTTCCAGCCAAGTCAAGTGACTGTCATCCATGAAAGGATGCTGTTAAGGAATAGAGAAAAGTTACATGGTAATTTGCTTTTAACTCATCACTTTACGTACATCTGGGAAACAGATTTTTATGCAGCAATGTTTTGGGGTTTTATTTGCAGCCCTTTTTTAAGAATTTTTTTCATTGTTCACTCTCCCCTGATTTCTCACAGAACAGAGATATTGTAATTAGTTGCTATAGCTCATAAAGGATTTTCTGCAGGATGCATTATAGCCATAAAAGGAGATTATTATATTCCACTGTGAACTCTTAGAGAACGCAGCGCAATTATTTACAGTGTCTTCAATCTCCCTGTGCTCTGCAGTAGAAATGAGGTCCCGGGAGTTAGTTGACCTCTGTATGTGACCAGTAGTTCAAGTTGGAGAGTGCTGCTTGTGCTCACTGGGTCTGAAGAAACAAAGGAAATGGTTTTACAGAGGCCACCAGCTTCAATAAGCCAAGACAAAAACAGGTTATTTATTAAATATGTACCCGTGGGAAAGGTTGTGGTTATTCTTTCTATGTAATGGACAGACAGAGACTGAAAAAGGAAGAAACACAGTTAATATAGGGAAAAGTGAACATGAATTGAACAAAAGTAGTATATACCTCAGTAACACAGGCAAGGAGAAAATAGAATGGAAGTAATAGAACAGTTTCAGCAAAGATTGAACTGAGGATTTGATTTTATTCTCCAAATTCCTTCACTGATAAATCAAAAGCAACAAAAAACAACAAAACACTAAGAAACGAAAAATCCAGAGATTTCTGAGTATAAGATTGTGCTTTGCAAAAGTCACAAACAGTATATTATACTAGAAATCACTGTAATGATAAAGTACCTAGAAGTTTGGAAAAATCAATCTTTTATAAATCTTCCAAAAAAATGATCAGTTTCTTAAAGCATCTCTGGCATCTGAACTTTAAAACAGGTTTCAAATACATTTCATGTTCAGTACCTAAAATGGATTTCAAGATAAAGAACATACCAGTTCTGCTGATAGGAATTTAGGTGCTATGTTTCTTTTCATATGCAGTCAAGTTATCAAAATATTCTTGGAAGGGCTTAGTTTCATAAGCCTTAAAATTAGACTTCTGCTAACAGAAAAATTGTTTCAACATCCTGGCTTACATAGCCTCCCACTATTGAATTAAGAGACATGTCAGGGTATGTAAGAATAAGGATTTCAGAAGTAGGGCAAGTCTAGCTTGCACTAAATGTCCACCTTCCTCCTTAGATCACTATATGTCTCTGAGATCTTAGGGACCTCTTGGATGAGTGACAAATAATAAAGCTGCAGGTCAAATCAGAAATATTATAGAGTGAGAAGTCCTGGATGTCACCAGAGTGTTTTAAATTTTTTTTTTTACGGTTTCTATTTGATGCTTATGAGTATCATGGGTCCAGCTGGTTTGTGCTGTCCTGCAGAAAACTGTACACAAGTTCCTAATCACTCTCTACTCTAGTGTGAAAATTACTTCTCTGATACTAAATTCAATTCTTTAGAAGTGAATTTTGTAATTCAGAGGATGAATGCAGCCATGACATAAATGGTGACTAGAGCCCCACGGCAGGTACGGTGACCTGCTGTCTCATCCTCCCTGGGAGCCCAGGCTGTGCCCCATAGCCCCAATCACAATGGGGTATTGCTACGGGGGGGTTAACCTGAAGCTGGCAGAAACACAGTACCCAGAGCCCTTCTGGCTTTCAGGCTGCTCTGTCCCCCTCTTCTCTCCTGTCACAGTGTTGGCACCATTTTGATTCCCAGTACAGCACCAGAGATTCTCTGCAGAGCCAAAAAATATAGGGATGTGCTGAGTGGACTGAGCGATGCCAGCACCACAGCAGGGGAGATGGGACTAGCATGAAAGCAGAAACCTTTACGGCTTGCCCTGCAAATCTGTGCTTGGCATTACATATTCAGCATCCAAATGCCTGGTGAATCACAGGTCACATTCATTAATTTAGGCTTCACTTCAGCTAGCTGATTAAATACATAAAACAAATGAATATTCCCCTTGATTTCAATTAGATCATTCAATTTAAACCTAGGAAAATGCTAATCTTTTCTGAACTAGGGCCATTGCTGTTCCATAATAAAATCTGTTACTTCATTTGAAGGGACAAAAATGCATAAAGACGGCTGTCTGCTATAATGAAGGAGAAAAGACATGCTCAAATCCACCACTGATCCCTTGTGTTTGTTCTCTGTAGGCTGCAAACACAACCTGAGCTGCAAAAATTACAAAATCAAAGGTAGCTTTTGTGGGGTAAGACACTTGTCTGTTATCCGATTTATTGTAGTTCATTCCCTGGGAGCTGAGACAAAATCCCACTGGCCAAAATAAAAAAACAAATAGTCACTCTGGATGTGTCATCCACCTGCAGATGAAAGTACTTGATTTGGCATTTGCCAGCATCCTCAGCTGTGGACCTCTCACAGCTGCCAAAGACTTACAGTGGGATGCTGAATATTCTGCTATTCTGAATTTCAACAGCACATTTCAAACTGACCAACCAAAGCTAGGAGCCTCCTGACTTCAGTGAGCTTTTCTTGGACTCCAGTGCCCATTTGTGGATTGAATGTCTAACATTTGATTCATCTGTATGTTTGCCATTAAAATAGATTAATCAGTGCTTTTGGAGTACATGCTGTACTTCTGAGGATCACAGAAATGCCTGCTGATATTTTTTTTTTTTAATTATTTGTCATAATTCTCTTCACATATGTTCTTAAAGCTCTTAAAAGTCCTTTCTGACCCTTTCAAATTCAGCCATTTGTCTTGTAAAATCATCTGCAAAAATCATCTTGCAAACAGACTCCATAATAAGATTTATTTCTCCCAAAGAAGAGTCAATTCTTGAGTACAGATGAGAAACAGAAGACTTCCTTTAAGCAATATTTATGTCTACTTTCTAATGGAGTGCTCTTTTCAAGAAATTAATCTGTGTGTAAAGGAGATCAGGCTTCTCAGAGCCATGTCCAGTGTGGATCTGAGCACCTCTCAAAGTGGAAACTCCCTAATTTCTCTGAGCAACCTGCTCCAGTGTTTGACTGTTCTTACAATTAAAAAAAAATTTAAAGAGAATTTTGTATTTCCTTTTGTGCCTATTATTTCTGTTCCTTTCACTGGATAATGCCAAGAATAGCCTGACTCAATCCTTTTTACTTCCTTCAACGTGAAATTTATAAAAACCTTTCAGATGTCTGTGCATTTCATCTCCAGTCTCACTGGTCCCTGCTCTCACAGCCTCTTCTCGTACAAGATGATCCAATGTCTTAGTCATCTTTGTGGGCCTTTGCTGGGCTCACTTCAGCTTGTCCATGGCTCTCTTGCACTGGAAGTCCAGGACTGGGCACAGCAGTCAGGGTGTGTCCCATCAGTGCTGAGTAGAGAGGATCATCTCTCCTGACGTGCTAATAATGTTTTTCCTAATGCAGGCCAGGGTAGTGTTGACCTTCCAAGTATGTTTTAAAAGAAGAAGTATATGGCATGGGAAAGAAAGAGGCCAGGTTAAAATAGATGTAGATTTGCTGTGCTTGTACAAGGGAAACATCATCCCTAGAGATGTCATTATTCTAATCTTGGCTGCCAAGACCTCATCACCAAACCTCAAGTTGCTTCTTATACCTTCTCTAACATTCGGTGCTTATTACATCCACACAAACCTTGTCTTGAGAATACAACAAGCATATGAATGGAATGTAAAAAGCAAGTATCCAAAATCTCTCTCTGATGGAAGTTTTGTGTCTCCCTTCTTAGGAAAATGTCAATAAATTATTCTGGTCACTCTTAGCCTGTTTTGTTTAAGCTACCCCTGCACATGAAGCATTAGTTGTTCATTGGTCTAGAAACCAAGTAAAGGCCAATAATTAGTGGGATTTTTTTTCTCACTCATTTCCATAGTTACCAGCTGAGTATCTTACTTAAATCAGAAAAACTTTAAAAAGTGATATTGAAAAGATGCCTTTTCTCCAAACCTCCATTCTTAAATAGTCCACTAACATTTAGTGTACAATATTTTCCAACAAGTATCCTCAGAGGATGTAGTTGAATACTGAATGTCAACTTTGACATGATTCTCCAGTGCTCTGACCTTTTTAAGTAAAGGTTCTTAGCTACAGTTCATTACTTCATTGTATGAATCAAGTTCTTTAGATGAGATATTTAGACTATGAATCCCCACTTGAATACGTGTATGAAATGGGCCTCAGTGGATGTTGGAAAGATTTGAATTTGACTAAATTGTAGACTTAGTCATTAAAAGTATCAGTTGCACACTTCCTACGACACTTAGTGCTTCAAATTAACACTTTCAGGACAGGAGCAAAGATCAGAAGGAACATAAATTTCTTCCTTTTTATTATTATTTTGCGTCTTATGAGGATAAAAATAAAACTCACTCTATGAATAACTTCTGAATTTAGTTCTGTGTTTCCCATAGGAGATCACAGTATAGTTAAGTATGTTAATTATTCTGAATCCAAATATTTATATAACCTTAGAGGGTAACAAGAGGGATTTCACTGGGACTACAGCAAAAGCCAGACTCTTTGTTGTGTTACTTGTTAGTTTCACTTCAGAAAAGTTTATTCTATAATGCTTTTCAATAAATAACGAGGGAAGAGCATTCTGATAAAATTTTGTTATAAATTACTGAGAAGATAAAATTGGAATAGGGAACAAAAACCCTCTGAGATTCTTCAGTGTACAGCATTCGCCCTTCAGATACCAAAGAAGAAAAATAAAAGTCTTCTAAAGAAAGTGTTAAATCTGTCAGTCTCCTGTAGATGTCTCAGATCCTGGGTGACATCTTAAATGGCACTTGATGTTTACATTTGGAGAACTGAGCTGTGCATAAGACTTGAGATTGAGTAAGAGAGTAAGATGTCTATATTAGATGTACACTTGCTTAGAATCACATTACAGTACATGAAAACTATAGAAATATTCATTTACCAAAATTGTCTTCTGATAGACATTGAAGTGATTAGGGATGTAGACTCAATGAATCTGATTGACTGGACTTCCATTTGGCTGCAGGGTCCAACTCCCCTTTAGACTCCCACATGACGGGGGCACTTGGGTTGCTGAAAGTAAATTTTCACTAGTCTGGACTGCATAATGATTTTCAAATAAAAGTGATAATTTTCAACAAGATTCATCGAAGCACTTTTCTAGAACAGAGATCATGGCAACCCTGAGCAGAATAAAGAGCCTGAAGGGATGACTAGAAGAGGCCTCCAGAACTGCAGCTTGGGTTCTAGGAGACTAGGAAGTGGCTATACTACTTGGATTACATCTCAAGTTTGATATGCAAAGGAATAAAAAACTCCAAACTGAAAGACACAAAACATTAGCACAAAACAGGAATGTTAACCTCAATTCCTCTTTTCCACTAGTAATACTTCATTCGATACACACATTTTTGGAAGGAAAAGGATGTAAACAGTCCTGTCCTGTTTCTGCTTATTCAGGATGTTTGACTAAAAGTGTAGTAATCCTTCCCTAGCTAATTGCAATTACCTGTACACTCAATACAGGCGGATCTTTCTTAATGTGCTGGAATTCCCTGTGCTATTTGTCTGTGGTATAGCATACCAGAATGAAAAAAATTATCTGAAAAGTTCTCAACCTGAGATAAAACTACAGGAAGAAAAGAAAAAAGGTCTTTACATTTCAAAGCAGAAACAAGAGGTAGAGAATGTTTAATCATTTCCTCCATATTCCTATGACTGCAGGTTTTGGAAGATTTTGTAAGTTAAGTATTTTATATCTATTAGCTGAAAAGCAATAAATATACACACTAGATTTATGAGAATTTGGCAGTTTATGGTGATATAGTTCTGTATTTTCATCTTCCAGCTTTTTGATTATTTGAAAATAGAGTTGAAATGAGTATCTAAGATGAATGATGGTTTTTCCAAAGACAGAATTGCCACATGATTGAATAAATCAGATTCAACATCAGCAAACTGAAATTTGTTACGGAAAAGCAGCTATATTTTAGCTAATCCCTGCCATTCCTGTAAACAAAGTCCTGTAGTTTAAATCAACCAGAAAGAAAATGAATCATTACTAAAGTTTACTTTAAAGAATAAGTAACAAAAAGTAAAATTAATAGAGTATACTAACTAGAATAATAGAAAAGTAAATATTTGGAAGCAGTAAGAACATAAGATCATACTCTTAGAACATTAATTTATTCTGAATTAGGCAAAGAGTCTCTCAGCTGTTCAGTCTTTAGAGCAAACAAAACCTTTAATAATGCACCGTACATGATGTAGTGACTCATCCTCCCTTGCCTCTAAACTGGAGACACATGCATTTTATGGATGGGCCATTCAAGGGAAAAGGAATTGCCTGAATGGTTGCACTCAAAGAGTTGCAGTGAGTGACTCGATGTCCAAGTGTTGACCAATGACCAGTGGCATTCCTCAGGGCTTAGTACCGTGGCCAGCGTTGTTCAATATCTTCGTCAATGACACTGACGGTGGGATTGAGTCAACCCTCACCAAGTTTTCAAATGACACCAAGCTGTGTGGTGCAGTTGACACTCTGGAGGGAAGGGATGTCATCCAGAGGGACCCTGACAGGCTTGAGAAGTGGGACTCTGTGAACCTCCTGAAGTTAAACAAGGCCAAGTGCAAGGTCCTGCACCTCGGTAAAGGCAATTCCAAGCTCAAATACAGGCTGGGCAGTGAATGGATTGAGAGTAACCCTGAGGAGAAGGATTTGGGGGTTTTGGTGGTTGAGAGGCCAGACATAACCCAGCAATGTCCCAACTCAGAGCCCAGAAAGCAAACTGCCTTCCAAACTGGCTGCATCAAAAAACAGTGTGGCCAGCAGGGTGAGGGAGGGGATTCTGCCCTTCTACTCAGCTCTGTTGAGACCCCACATGGGGTACTGTGTCCAGCTCTGGGGCCTTCAATATAATAAGGACATTAACATGTTGAAGCAAGTCCAGAGAAGGGCCATGAAGATGATCAGAGTGCTAGAGCACCTCTTCTATGGAGACAGGTTGAGAAACTTGGTTTTGTTCACTCTGGAGAAGAGAAGGATACAAGCAGACCTTTTAGCATCCCTCAAGTTCATTAAAGAGGCTTGCCAGAGAGCTGGAAAGGGACTTTTCACCAAATGGTAGTGACAGGGAGAAGGAGAATGACTCTAAACTGCAAGAGGGTAGATTTAGACCAGATGTTAGGAAGTCTTTACTGGGAGTGTGATGAGCCACTGGAACAGGTTGCACAGAGAAACAGTGGATACCTCGTCCCCGGCAGTGTTTAAGGCCAGGGTTGGATGAGGCTTTGAGCAACCTGGTCTAGTGGAAGGTGCCCCTTGCTTTTACAGGGAGCTTGGAACAAGATGATCTTTAAAGTATCTTCCAACCAAGACTGTTCTGTGATTCTATTATTATCTCTGGCAAAACAGAATGAAAAAATTATTTAGCTGGAAGAACGTACTTTCTACCCGCCGTACACTCTTCTCTTTATTGGTTTTCATAGTACTTCTCAAGAGTTACATTTCTCTTTAATTGAAAAAGAACAGGTTTTTAAATGTTAAGCTAGGATTTCAGCATGTCTTACACCCACTGCCTGCTCTGAAAACATGCTTCTACTTGCTAAAAGCAAGAAAAATTTGCAATAGGTATGCTTTTCAGTAACAATAAAAATAGTTCTCAGGTTTTAACATTAAGTGTTTTGAATCTTTTATGTCGTCTGATTGATCCCTTGCTTAGAATAAAAAAATGAAGGTAAGAACATTTGGGGCTCTTTAACCAAAAGTATTAGGTTCTGGTTTTTTTATCATCTCTTAATCACTGAGCAAAGGGTTTTAAGCAAAGGTCAGACAGGTATATGTTTGACAAAAGGCAAGATTTCTAGAGATCATTGATTGTTTAGATCATATCTAGAGTCTAACTAGTATAATTTAAAGGATTTTACTTGCAGCTATTTCCTATAAATCCTTGGTCCTGGGTTTCCTTTATTTTTCTCTATATTGTCGCTGGGACCTCAGGAGTGCATTATTCTGCCTACTCACTACAGGAACTGAGAAACAGGTGGGTGTTAATATGCAGTGAAGGTGTGTACCTCTAGTTATTTTTTTTCACTTCTTGTACATGTATGTTGTATCCGAATGTAATTTAATATTTGAGTTAAAGTATTCATATTAGAATAATAATTAAACATTCTCATTCACATGTGGACAAATGAAGAAGGTAAGCTTCCACTTTCTGAAGAGGATTTGATTCTAAGGAGACCTTGTGAAGATCCCAATTAAAGACAGCCTTTCAGGGCTTGATCTCTGTACTGAAATTGCGTACATAAGCTCTTTTAGTCATCTCCCAGCCTTGAATACACAATGGAGATTGGACAAGTCAGAATCATTGAAGAACTCTCCACACCCTGATTCCTGCATACATACAATTAGTCAGTATATTTTGACCAGTGTAATGGTATATACCATTAGAGCAGAAAGAATAATCAAAGTTATGATCTCTATGCCCTAAAATGGTAGAAGTCATAAATAAGAAAATTTTACTACCTTGTTCTTTTTTTCACCCATATCACTTAATTTTTAGCACTCCAGAGGCTAGGAGACAGTTTCCTTCTTATAAAGAGAAAAAATCAAGCAGTATTTTTTTTTTGTAAATGAACAGATTTTAAACTTTTGGAAAACATTGCAACATGGTAATGGAAAATGAGATCCAACATTCATATGAAGGGTAAACATTCAGGTTTTTATTTTGCTGGATCCAAAAAGTGAGTAGAAATGCCAATAAATAGATATTGACCAGATTTCAAAGTTATAGGGATTGGATTTATGACATTTTTAAAGCAAAACACCCTGATTTGGGAAGGCTGGAATTATATTTCTTCTAATCAATGTGTCTAATAGATATGTTAAAAATTATGCAAGGTAAAAGAATAAATTAAAGGGTGGTATTCCCGTTTTTTTCAATTAAATATCAATTAAAGACTGTATTTGAAGAAGGATTGGATTGGATTGGATTGGATTGGATTGGATTGGATTGGATTGGATTGGATTGGATTGGATTGGATTGGATTGGATTGGATTGGATTGGATTGGATTGGATTTTTTAACCACAACAAGTAAACATGTTTGGAATATTCCTCAAATTCCCTGTAAATTTGTTCAGGGAATACTTTATTTTGCTGAGGGGAGGTTGAAGGAGGAACTTTTGGTATGTTAATTGGTTCCATGTCTTGCCAGATTTTGAAGGTAGTTGTTTTTTGGGTTTTTTTTGTTAAGCTGTCAAGTCTAAATAAATTTTGTTGACATTTCTTTGGGAAGTGTAAGGGGATAATATTTTCTCCTGTAAATTTCATACTAGAAATACATAACTTAGAATGTATACTGACTTCTTTAGATTCATTCTTTGTGAAGTCTCGGGAAAACTAATTTATTACTTTTTTTTCCCGGTTCTTACCTACAAGTCCTCCTGTTTTTCAATTAACTCAGTTCTCACTGCTTCTTTGCAATCATACCTATGATTGGTTTTCCCTCAGGAGTAATGCTGCTCTCTGTTGAATGCTAAATAGTGCAATTATATCTTCAAATACCATAAATGTCTACTTAATTCCCCAAATTGTCAATACTGTTTGTAAAGGATAAGTGAAAAGAAAAATATTTGCCCTCATGGTTTATTTAGAATGCAAGCTGCAACTGCTGTCTGTCTGTGTGCATGTGGGTAGTGGCTGGCACAAAAATCTCATAAAATGCTATGTAATTCTTGGTGCTATGAACTTCTTAATTTTAAAAATTTAAAACATTTTTGAGTGCACAAGGGATTATGAGTGATAACTTTCAAGTCTTAATTTTGGAAAATTGCAGTTTGGTACACAGGAAGAGAAAGTCAGAAATCTTTGAATACAAAAAGCTTGTATTTCAAAGGAATTGTGGGAGTTTTTTAAATTACCAACAAAATTTATTATTTTTATAATTTAAGTATTTCTTCTAGAATTCCATCTGGATCTGCTCAATGTGGATGTTTGTATTGTAGTTGAAATGTTCAATTTCTTCTGATTCCATCAATTGTAATAAGATTTTCATTTCTCTAAGTTCATGACAGGATTGTGATATATTACTTGAGAACACTGAAAGATGTTTTAAAGATGCTTTCAATAGTTATGGAAAATATTTGCTGTATCCTGAAAAGTTTCAAATGCAAGAGATTAGAAACATTTGAATAGATCTCTCCATACCAATAATGAGGGATATGTAAAAGCAACAGGAATTTAAAAATTCAGAATTAAAATCAAATGTGCTATGCTTACACTGAAAGAAGTTACCTCCTAAGAAATGGGCAGAGAATCTTGAGAGAGACATTCTGAAACTTTGGAATATATGTCAACCTAACATTTGTGAAAAGATTCCCCTTTTTTAAGAGAAGTATTAAATTTGGCTTTTAGCAGAAATTACTTCTAGACACAAGGAGAACTCTAATTAAATACTTAAAACTTGATGATTCGGTAAAGGTCAAATGGCTAATATTAAATATATTGCAAAATGATCCATATCAAAAGTAATTTCTGAGAAGCATGGGTGAGAACAGAAAAGTCCATTGAAAAATCATTCACTGTTAAGAAAGTGGGAAAAATACTAAGTCATTGAAGGCATCAGCTCTTGGACCTCGACAGCAATGTGAAAATTAACATTCAAGCCATTTTTAATGCACTAGAAAATATTTACAGGTTAAGAAATGCAGACAAAGTCATTTCCTAAAATAAAGAATTAGTGGATTAATACGGATCAAGTATATCTTTATTTATTCTTCTCATCTATAATTTAAAACCCTGAGCAGAAATTTTGTTCCATTTTGCCATCAACATTCATCCTATAGAGATTTTCTGCAATGGAAGTGTGTGTTGTCTTTTTTTACTATGAAATTTCTTATTATGCCAGAGTCTAAACATATGGGTTTTGCTGTGAGCTTATCTAGGATCAATTTAACAAGACTTCACCTTATTTATAAGTCTAAAATGTAAGGAAAAACATTGTAGCACAGATCTTCAGGGAAAACAATTCTAAAATTAGAACAGCAAACAGAATCATGGAGGAACTGGGATTTCATCTTTCTATTTCTCTTGGAGAATAGTTTCAATACAAGTTTCCCTATTTGTTATTTTACTTTCCAAAATATGATCACTTTTTCTTACAAAAAATTATTGTTATTTTATCTTAAACACAAATTAAAGAACTGAAAAGAAAAGGATATTAATACAGTGTAATTCTGGGGTTTTAATCTGCAAATGTTCTAAATGCTTTGTTGGTTGTGCATAAAAGCAGAGATTAGTGTGTCTTAAAATTAAATTATGGCTATGGTTTATTAATAATTAAACTCAAAAATTTTCTACACCATAAATTAAAGGATTTTTTTTTTAAATAGATTGAGAAAAAAAAAAGTTTTCCTTTCTTCAAATGTTTTTTAAACAAATGTGCATTCATTTTGAAATGTTATTACCATTGTCACATTCTGTGAACATTTCACATTTGATTAGCATTTTACAACTGATTCTTCACAAAATATCTGAATGGTTCTGCATAAAAGATTTACTTCTGATACCTATGGGACAAGAAATAGTTGTACAGCAGCAGCATTCACACAGTACCTTTGGAAACAACAACTTGTATTATACAGATTTCTGTAATTTTAAAGAAGTAATAAATAATAGATAAGTTGATGACCTTGTTACCTCTACCTGCACAGCAAGTGAAGTTGGTTATAATCTCTTTCTTGGGCTACTTTTTGGGTGGTGTTATTTTTTGTTGTTCCTTTGTTACTTGGGAAGAGTCTCTTTTGCTCATACCAGAAGAGTTTAATATTATTTCAGTCCGATAAGTACTGACATTATCGCAATTTCCCAGATTTTCTGGAAATTATTTACCTACTTGCAACATAATCCATGATATACAAAGCCGCAAAGATACTAAAACCAAGGGTTTCTTAAGTCTGCTTTGCCAGCATAGGAAAATGGGTTTGTTAATTTCTTAATGAAAAATAACTTTATCCTCAGAGCTGGTGACACAAGGTGCTATGTGATTGAATGAATGAAATGTCTGTATTCGTTACAGTTTTTATTTTTTAAAAGATCAATGAGCAGCTATATATTCAAGCAAACATTTTACTGAACTAATTTACGACTTTACAAAGCTAATTAGGGATGGAATGATACAATGATCTAATCAAGGACATGATTAAAAGCGATTCAATAAATCAATATGTGAAATTATCAAATCATCAAATGAATATAGCAAGTAATCAACTAAAATTGTAAGGTTAACATGAAGAATCTGAAAAAAATCACATTTAGTCCAGGATATCAACTGAGTTTTTCAGGCAATCAGAGCATTGACCTACTTTCTGAAGTTCCTAGACTTTTATCAGGAAACTTATCTATCTTGGTTTCACTCAGAAAAGTAGCCAGCTTTTTGGAGTCTTTTGGCAATTCCACTTAGTAAGTTTAGTAAGTTTTTAGTGCTTTGTTTTTATTTTTGCCTTTTGTGAAACAGCATTGTAACATAGATTCTAAATATACATGTCAAGATGAATAAACAATGTTCAACATGAGATTTTCTATAAAACTGTGTTTTTGTAATCCAATGGGAGAATCGACAAAAGATCAGAAGGAAGAAGAGTTGGTATTCCTATCTAGAAATACTTTTTGTTGGGGTGGTCCCTCCCACCTTAGAAATACAAATGCTCTAGTGGAATAATATGGGTAAAACTTTCTAATGTCAAAAACCCTCATAAAATTCAAGACAGGATACCTCTTATGAACCTCTGTTTCCATGGAACAGAGAAGTGCATGAAGTTTACAAGATAGGAAATTTTCCATAATCAGCAGAAGGTTGAGACAGCAGGAGAGCATTAAATACCTCATGTCTTTGTGGATATGATCTATCCAGAAACTAAGCAACATGTGTCTCCAGTGTTTGGGTAAATCTAGCCCATATAACATGGACAAATTTTTCTTCTGGATTCCCCTAATCTTTATCTTACCCTTGCTTTGCTTTAGAAATCTTAATTCATTGAGAACCATTTAAATGGATCCAAGTATTGATCTCATGCTTTCATAGCAAGAAGTGTCTTAAGACTTACTCAAGAGTGCAAAGTATTGTCATTAGTGACTTTTAACTTGAAATCTGCTGATTCACAAATATTCATCTTGTACAGGAGGACCTGGGTCCAGAGATATATCAGAAGTCTAGCTGAACCAGAAGAGACGACAACCACAGTGAGAGCGAATTTTATGATATTATATGAAAAGAGGGTCTCAGTCAACATTGTTGCAAAAACACATTCCTTTCCTTGTGCTTACCTCAGTATTCATTACATTTGTTTAAGTAGTTGGGTATTTACATGAGAAGAATTAGAGACGTGTATAAATTCAAAAGTCATCTTAATAATTCTAAAGCATATCAAAGATTATATTTTCTGTTGAGTAATTAAATCAACAAAGATTTTCTTTCCAAGTAATACTTGGAATTGTATTTCCTGTAATCTAAAATCCTCAGAGTAAGACTAGAAGAGTACCATAGCCGTTTCCCAACTTAGGACAATTGTGCATTTGACCAAAGGCCCAAAGGTCTAATCTTTAGCTATGATCAGCAGCAAATGCTTAATGAAGAGTATAAATCCCAGGAAATATGCAGTGTTGTACAAACCAGTGGCTTTGTGTGGCAGAGGAAATATCTTTAGGTCAGCTCCTTTCTGAAGGTAAATTTAAGCATCTATGGCTGCTAACAGAGAAGACTTTCACGGTTTTACTAAATGTAGATTTAGTTTACATTTAGTTCTACATTAGTTTACAGTTAGTTCACATTTTTACCTAATGTGTAAATTTAGTGTTTATGTGTCCATATTGTTGGAGGTATTTGAAACTGATACCTGACACATAAGAACATTCATTATTTCCCTAGTTCTTTCTCACTTCCTCAATAGACTTTCTCATTTGATGAGTCTTTCTTGTATTCTGAATATCTTCAGTCTGGTCCTTCCTTCCATTTTTCTTCATGTGAATGTTCTTCCATAGTTTTTACATCCTTATCCCACTCCTACAGAAAGGCAAAATCTTTGAATTTATTATTTTTGCTGTTTGGTTGGTATTCTTTTCTATTAGAAACTATTCTGTTGCTAATGTGTTCAGCCAATGTTAAAGCAAGCTGTATAAAATTGACACTGCACATTCTAGTTATGGCAGCCAGAGATTTGAGACTTAGGTCAGGAAGCAGACTGAGAGTAGGAGTGAGAGGGCAAAGATGGGTGTTCATTTATGAGGGGACAGCCTGACATCTCTGTCTAGGCTATAATATCAACAGAAATATCGGAAAGGAAAAAAAAAATTTTTAACCTGTATTTGACAATTATTTCCAGGATGAAGTCCAGAACAGGACAGAAAAAAGCAGGTAGACCCTAAATAGATGTAATGCAGTTTTTAAAGAAATGTCTTTAAAAATAAATAAACGAGCTAACTTAAAAGCAAACAAGCACAACTCTAAATCTTAAAATTAAGTCCACAGAGTGGATTGAAAAAATTCCAATAGAACTGAGGTGAGAGAAATTAGATTTCTTTTTGATTACATCTGGATACAAATTGGGTTTAAATTGGATTTGTGCTGCAAAACAAACCTGGCACAGGAAACTAATATATGTGTAATTTTCAAGTTCACATTGAAGGTCCAGTTCTTTGACAGTTGAGGTAGTGATTTAGTGAAGTACTTAATTATGTGCCAAATTATATGGGGTTTATCGCTATCTTGCTAAAGAAATGAAGCTCAAACTCTTCTAATGTATTTATACATCTAAAGTGCAGGAATTCAGTGGACTTATTTTTGAGAGGGCTGGAGATGAAGAATATGCATTTAAATTACCTGCAAGTGGTACAGGATGATTAATTAAATATGACTGAAATGTGCATGCATTTTTCATAGTTTTAATAAGTGAAATTTTATGTGAAAGAGGATGAGAAATGGGAATACAGCAAGCCAATATAGCTGAGCTTCACTATTCCAACAAACAGAACTATATTTCATATTTTAATATTATTTAGAAATATATTTTCTCTTTTAATGAGCAATGCACAGAGTTTCATTATCAAAAAAGGAAGGAACTTTAATATCTTTGTAGAAATTTTTAGTTTAAGAATTTAAAAATTATCAGATGATTTAGAAAAAAAATATTGCCCTGTATTATGCACAACACTGATGGCACATTATCGATGTATGATTACACATAATATTTTGATATATATGACAAAAATCTCACATACTTCTCTGCTCTATCTTAAAAAATCATTTTAATTCTGTAGCTCTTGTAGTACTCATATCTTGACCATATGAAACTAATGCTAATGGCATTAGTGTTAATAGGCTTCGGCACATTTTCTGTGAAATCTTTTCTACACCTCATAAACAGATTGTAGGTTGCTAATAACACTTACACAGCATTTCAAGGAAAAAAACACAAAATATCTTCGAAATAAATAGGTCACCACTGCATCTCCATTACTGGTGAAAGTGAAGAAGAATCACACATAAAGGTACCCAGAGATGGCATGCAAATATTGATTCTGGAGCTGTAGAAGGTACTCAATGTTGTTTTACTTTATTTTGAATAAATAAACTCTTTTAAGTTAAAATTACTTTTTTCATATTAAACAAAGAATTAGTAAAAAATAGAGGTAGGAGGATGAAAAAAAGCCGTGACCACTTCTATAAACACTCACTTTTCAAAACTACTTTTAATAGCAAGCTTTTTTTCATTAATTTGAGTCAATAGTAAAAGTTAAAGATCAGTTAGCATACTTAAAATTTTTAATCACCCAAATATGTAAGTTCTGCATTTAAGCAAGTAGTATGTGTATATAAAACCCCAAATAACCCCCTTCCTCATTAAAGTTTTAAATTATTAATATTTTAGTAGAACTTCATACACACACTTGCACATGCACACAGTCATATACGTACACATGCGTAGGTCTTCAGTGTTTTGAGCAGCCTTGAATTCAGCCTTGTTGCCTCATGTTCATTCTCTTAAATATTAGAAGTGCACACAAAGGGAAAATATTAAAAGTTTTCTCATCTAGAAAAATTCATGGAAGTATTCGCCTGTTCTAGTGAATTGACTAAATAACTGATTTCATTTTCAGAACTATTTTCACAAGGAGAAAGAGGTTGAATTCAATAATAACTTTCTTGAAAAGGAAATTAACCAGACTATATGAAATATCATTCATTCATCAAGGCATTAACCAGTGCAATCAAATTTCTTTAAACTTAGCAATGATTTCAAAAACTTAAGAAGAAGCGAGTGGATTGTAATTTTTCTGTTTATAGTAAAAAATTTAAATGACCCTGATTGTTTATGGAAATATATGCCATGCTCTGAATTCACAGAAGTTCTTCTTTACAGAAGTAACTAAATATTTTGCCAGATATTAAAACATGACCACAATCTTGTTTAAAACTTCGTCACATTTTCATGCATTCCTGCACAGTAAAAAAGCTAGGTTAATAGCTTTGGATATCAATAATTTGTTCATTAGTTACATTTAAAACAAATTTTCAATTTCACTTCCGGACAAAAAAA